>QKQZ01001062.1:0-52855 GCA_003595255.1 Solenopsis fugax | reverse complement strand
GAACTCACTCGACGTCGGTACTGCAGATCATTACAGATTTTTCTTCGACGTGAAGTCTAACGATTATCGGCCGCGCGCGTGGCAAAGAGTAAGGGGAACAGGCTCTTTGTCAAACGCACTCATCTGTCGGTTTTTCGACTTTAGCGCCATCTATTGCAAGATCTCTCCACTACAACGAACGCAGTTTTCGCTCTTTCCATCAAATCCTNGTTTTTCGACTTTAGCGCCATCTATTGCAAGATCTCTCCACTACAACGAACGCAGTTTTCGCTCTTTCCATCAAATCCTCGTGCAAATTACATAAACAATTTTTAAATAGTCCTTTCTCTCATACTAGAACTTCTAGGATCATTCTACAAGCGCCGTATTGTTTTTTCATTTAATTCATTCGCCGCTAACTACTTATTTCATACATACAAAGTCTAAAACTTTTATATGGGGCACATGTTGTCACGAGTCGGCTGCAGAAGCCGATAATTAAACTATAATTTTTTAACTAACTCGTTTTTCGTATTAAATTATAGTTAGCGGCGTATGTTTTTGTCACTACTTTATTAATTCAATTGTGGAGAAGGATTTTGAGATCTATAAAGCCAATTAAGAGAACGGAGTATTTAAAATTAATCGCGTATAGAGACCGGTCCAGCATCACCTTAAAAAGATCTATTTATTGATCTTATTAGTTTGATCTTGGGTGGCGTCGCAAAGGTCAGATCAAAATTACATCAACTTTTTTAAATGGAACCATTTTTTATTGCACATTCTTGCTTACCTCGAGAACTTTCCAAAACGCTATAATAAAATATTTTTTCATTAAGTACTTTTCGAGTTATAAAGCTTGAAAGTTACAGTACCGCCAGCATCAACATTACCCAAGATGTACCATGTGGACATTACTTAGTCGGTTTTAAACTCGTGTGGGTGTGTGCATACATGCGTACGTTTTTAAGCCCTACAACTTTTGTCTGAATATATTTTTGATTGGACCTTATCCTGAGAAGATAAAAGGGGTGTACGGGTGGTCTGAGACACCCTGTATAATGAACTATTTCTTTTTGTTGTCCAAATTCACTTTGAAGGGATAAAATCGACTTTTAAGAATTGGTTTAGTTTTTGTTTTGTTTTGTTAGTTAATCACATTTTGATAAATTATTTAATCTATAAATGTCATTAAAAGATTTCTCTATGAAATTTTATCCCATCTCCTTTTGTTGATAAATAATGAAACAAAAACGAAAAATGGGGACTTTCCTTTGTGAGAGAATCAATAATATCAAATTTCTTTTTTTATAGAACCACAAGTACGATCTATATGTAATCACGTGAGACCTGACAGGCAAACATTGCTATTTAGCGCGACGTTCAAAAAAAAAGTAGAAAAGCTCGCTAGAGACATTTTAACGGATCCCATTAGGATAGTGCAAGGAGATGTTGGTGAAGCTAACACCGATGTGACGCAACATGTTATCATGTTCCATAACAATCCTAGTGGTAAATGGAATTGGCTATTGCAGAACTTGGTTGAATTTTTAAGCGCTGGCAGTCTTTTGATCTTTGTCACTAAGAAGGTGCGAAAACTAAGCATCCCATAATCCGTAGTACACAATGTGAAAGGGATGTAATTTAATATTTTTCCCCTACATCAGCTGAACGCGGAAGAACTTGCCAACAATCTCAAACTGAAAGAGTTTGATGTATTACTTTTACATGGTGATATGGATCAGCTTGAGAGAAATAAAGTGATTACCGCTTTTAAGAAGAAGGATGTCAGTACTTTAGTCGCTACTGACGTAGCCGGTAATTAAACTATTAATGCTTAAAAAAATTATATATATATATATACAGGATGACTTTATGAAAATTGCAAATAACTAAAAAATCATAAATCTTTCACGAAAATATCTTTCAAGTAAAAGTCAAATAAAAAAATGCAATTACATATATTTTTGAAAAACAATTGTTTTCTTTACATTAATTAATTACATTTCATGATGAAATATATTAGAATTAGAATAATAAAGTATCAAATATCACATAAATTTTTTATAACTTTATAATACTTTTTTTACATGCATAATAACTAAGTAGAAAAATTATGTCGTGTAAAAAAATCATACAATTTTAATTGAGAAAACAATTGCTTTATTTTCAAGATATTCCACTGTTTCCATTAAAATAGGACACTTTGCAGATACAAAACGTATATACCATATTTTGTATATATTTCATATACATACATGAAATTATCTTGTGACGTTTTAGCGCGAGGCTTAGACATTCCACATATCAAGACTGTCGTAAATTACGACGTAGCACGAGATATCGATACACATACACATAGAATAGGAAGGACAGGACGAGCCGGTGAAAAAGGCACGGCATTTACCCTTGTGACGGAAAAAGATAAGGAGTTTGCTGGACATTTAGTGAGAAATTTGGAGGGAGCGAATCAAGAAGTGCCAAAGAGTTTAATGGATTTGGCTATGCAAAGCGCATGGTTTAGGAAATCGAGGTTCAAAGGTGGAAAAGGAAAAAGCTTAAATATCGGTGGCGCAGGACTTGGTTTTAGAGGCAGACCTAATTTATCGAATTCGGTATACATCGTAACACATCGTATAATAGTTTATATAAATGGTTATACATAAGATGTTGGGCAACAAGTGGAAGAAAATTTAAAGTGATTCTAGATGATAAAATAAAAATAAAAACAATAATAAAATTGCTATTAAGGCTTCATTTTTTAAATTAAATATTTACGTGTTTTAGGCTCTTTTTTTATAAATACTTAAATACAGGTATCTCTGTATTTGCAATGGGATTTCGATACTTCTCTCGTAAATTAAAGATAAGTCGAATATTATTTCGAATATATCAAATGAAACTATGCAAAATAATTACTGGAAACAATTATAAACCTATATTTAGGAAATGATAAAACAAATTTTTTTAAAGATTTTAATTCTTAATGTTTGCTATCATAAAATTAATATTTAGCTTAAACAGATTAACTTCAATAAGTTTTAAAAAACAATGTTTTAATTTCTTAAAAATATAACTCATATTTAGTATTATAAAATTAATAGGTATTTGTTGGATCACTGTATGGTTAGATCAATGTATGTTTAATTAGCTTCGTTATAATATCTCCTAGTTAATTTTTAGTCAATACTGTCAATAGCATGTTGATTTCGGATAAGTCCGAAAATTTATAAATCAAGATAGTCATAAGTAAAGAAATACCTACATTCAGAATTGTAAAATAAAAAATATTTTAAGGAGGCTTTATTTTTTATGTCTAAATATTCATTCTTTATGTACTTGTGAATATTCAAACATATTAGGAAACAAAACTTTAATCCTAATTTTCTTGATTTTCATCTTATGTTGCCATCTAGAATCATTTAAATCTTTCCCGCTTGTTGAACACCTTGTATATCTTCTGTAACAGTTAGAATTATAATTGTATATTTTAGGGTGGATCAACGTCGCAAGCATCCAAGGATATTAGTGAGGTAGTTAAAAAGTTGGAAAGACACGGACCTGGTAGTGACAGACTTTCCGCTATGAAGGCTGCTTTCCGAAGTCAATATAATTCCCAGGTGAGATATGTGTATCAATGTTAGGCAAAAGTTAATCAATTTATCGATTAGTAATTATGACTAAAAATTTCATTCTTGATTATAATTGATTACAATTTTTTAGTTGTTTTAAAATGAATTTTAGGCATTAATCAATTAAATGAATTGATTAAAATAAATTCAAAACAATAAGATATATTGGCTCGTGTGTGCTAAAGCAAATTCTTAACTTTAAAGAAGGACAATAAATACAAATATTAAGAGAAGGAGATATTAGAAATTTTTGTTAGAATATCGAAATAGGCACTGTCAAGGAATTCAGTATCTCTTATTAAATTTATGCTGTTCTTTTGTTCTTTTATTGTTTCTGATATAAATCTTTTGTAGAACTATCTTAATTTGCTCGGTTATTGACCTTCTTTTAAGTTAAAAATTTGCTTTAAAATAAATTGTATGTAATTATGTTGTATGTGATTCAGTCGAGTTATTGATAATTAGAAAATTAATCATTAATTATTAATCGTTAGTTTTTACTGATTTATAGCATTAATTGATAACTGAACAGACTAATATAATAAATAAAATAATTTATCAACTGATATCGATTAGAATATTTTTTTAATAATTATTAGGTTAGATAAATGTTTTAATAATTATTCATAAAAATTACAAATATAATTTTTTAAATATAGTTGAAAATTATTGATTAACGAATGATTATTATTTTTAATTAACGGTGATTGTTTTATTTTAATAATTGATTAAATCAACTGTGATTTAGCATTAATCTTTAATCGATTATTTTAATTAAGTAATAAGCAAAATCTTAATTAATTAATTATACATAATCATTTGATAATTAATTTCATTAATTATCAAATGATTATGTATAATTAATTATAACTGATTCATAATAATTATACATTTTTTTAAATTTTTAGTCGATTATTTTAGTTAACAAATAAATAAATGTATTAATGCTTAACACTGAGATGCATACTTCTATAAAATGTACATCAAGGAACAAAATTCAGAAATATAATTATTACTAATATAATCTTGATACACAGTTCCGAGCATCGTCGGATCACACTTGGGAACAAACGATCACTCCACCTTCCGTGATAATGCCGCCACCGCCAACCGTACCTCCACCGAAGCCTGCGGTGGTTGAAGAAATTCAAGCTTCCAATTCCTCGGGATCGGAACGTAAAAGAGTGCGAAAAAGTCGATGGGAGTGATCAAGTTAGTGTAATATTATTTGTGCATATTATATAGCAGCATATATACATTATATCAAAATGATATATAATGAACTGAAACTTGTTTTATATTACAATAAAATTTAATTTTAGCAATTCGTATGAAAGTGCTATCGTTATCCTTTTGATCAAACTCATTGTCTGATACTTAATTATTAATCCAATCTCAGCTTATAACTTCATCAACGACAATTTTCTTTAAATTAATCTTCTTTCATTAAATTCTTTTAATTTTCTTTCGCTGCCATTCCGCGGAGGTCAAGCTGTTCCTGTATCGATTTATAATCACATCTTTGAAAGCGCGTGTACGCAATTTGCTTTGAGTGAATCACTCCATAATTATCCCATAAAGAGCCGTGACCGTGATCGTGTATCTGCAGCGATCCTTTTAATTTCACGATCATACCTCTAATTACGCCTTATAAAAATGATTGTGGCTATCTTTCCGATAATTGCGCTGTTGAAGAACAATATTTGTGTTTATTTTTTAGTCTCAGTTTATTAATGTTACACATATATAAAAAGTACACAATACATAGAGCTTTTTGAGAAAAAAGAGAAAACGCAATCCAATCTCTATATACCTAATTTTTAAATTATTAAAACATTGAAACTTCTAAAGAATATTAAGATAAAAAGAAAATTTGCACAAGAAAATTTAAGAATATTTAAAACAAGACATATGCTTAACTGAGACGATATATGTCAGAATTTCAAAGTAACTACATTCTATTTCATCCACTATACCCTTGTTTTCTGAAAATATATTCACAATCCTCTGTGGCGATGTA
The DNA here is from genome assembly GCA_003595255.1 of Solenopsis fugax. Taxonomy (NCBI): domain Eukaryota; kingdom Metazoa; phylum Arthropoda; class Insecta; order Hymenoptera; family Formicidae; genus Solenopsis; species Solenopsis fugax. The sequence continues at coordinate 47,224 of QKQZ01001062.1, read as the reverse complement.
TACATGCGTGCGCGCGCGTGCGTGAACAAGGATAAATGTTCCCTTAATATGGTGATTAAATCAAAAGGGATAAACACTAGAGCTATCGATCACATGTTCAACACAAGTGGGACGTTAATGACAACCAGTAGAATCGCTGACACGTATTTCTGCATCATTAAGTCACGTCGATACGCTTCGATCGGAGATGTCGGCGCGTGGCACCGCAGCGGAGTTTCTAATGCCCGTGAATTGCCCAAGGTTCGCATTCACGGTCATTTGCCAAGGTCGCAAGTGATTTACCTCTCTTTTTCTATTGCCTTGTTAAAACGTGATAAAAAAAGAGTTCTTTTCTTCAATTCTGTGTTACTGCAATCCATATCGCGTCGATTCCAGTCTAAAATTCGCTATATTCCTTCAGAAACATTAGGTGGATATATTTATGACTTTCGAATCTTTCATTCAAAATGTATTGCAGCGTACATATTTCAGATGGAATCGTCTAAGAATTAAGAGTTTTATGGATTTATACACTGCGGCATCGCAGGGCTGCTCTTTCGTCTAGTCTTTTCTGTCTGTTGCGTGAGGATCGTTGAACCTAGCGACTTCTTTGCGGCGTCTATATTCTTACCGCTAAACTTTTCCATGGCTCTAGTGTACGAACCAGTACAAATCCGCCCCCAGACCTTCCGGTCTTCCGGTGCACACTGCCTGTTTCTCCCCTCGCTACATGTCCGCTGGACGTCGCTTTTCTTCGCGACTCTGCAAACGTCCTCCTTCTCCAGAGACGTACTGGAGCCCGTAGCGATCTGGACATCCTCCCACGATACGTTCACGTCAGATTGCACGCTGGACGGCGTGGGACAGCTGCTATCGCTGGACAAGGAGGAGGATCGGATGAAAGACGGCGGCACCATTAACTTTATTGACTCCTCGGACTGAATGTCGTTCGAGGGCGGTTCGCTTTTTGCGCGAGGATTTGTTCTGCAGCCGCTAGGACTACTATCTTGATTGCAGAGTTGGGTAGTAACTAATTAAAAAGTTAAAAGGCAATTAATAAAGTTAATAACTTTTAACTTAAGTTAGTTGATTTTAAATTAGTTACTTTTTAACTTCAACTACTTATTTTTAAACATATAAAATACTTTAACTTATTAATTTTTTTCTTAAGTTAAAAATGTATATATATATATATATATATATAAAAGAAAAACATTCCATCTACAATATTTCTTATATAGTTATTTCATATAAACTTAATTTACAAGTAAAATATAAAATTTACTTGATGACCCACATTATTTTATTATTTACAGTAATATAAAAATTATGACATTCTAATTTAATATAAATAATGTTTTTTTTTAAATTAACTTTAAAAACAATAAGTTATATGAACATAAGAAAATGCGGTAATATTAACCATTTGTAGTAAAATGTTGAATAAACTATAGAAAAATAGTAATGCAAATGTAGGTGATAGAAAAACTAAATCGATTAAGGTTCGAACTCGGAATCCTTTGTTCTTATTCCTAGTACTTAGGATCCTACATCACTGCTTCACTGCTATAATAGTTATTCCAATCGTATGCTTAATACATAAACTAGAAGTATATAATTGTTATAATTTATTTGTAGTAAAATCTATATAATTATTAATTATAGTTATGCTATTTCACTATAAACTAATAGTTGCACAAATGTTGTTAACATGGTGATATAAACTATTTTATAGCTATTGAAACAAAAATTTTAGCTGCAATAACTATAAAATAGTTTATTGAACTATGTATATTAATTCTACATATGAAATATATAGTTGTAACTTTTATAATTGCCATCACTATGAATTTTTCTCTAAGTATAAATTAAAATTACTAATTTTAACTTAATTTAAGTTTTTGAAAAATATTAATTTACCTAATCCTGCTTGATTATCATGGATGAGATTGTCATTCAAAATAATCTTCGCAATCGATGTCCTTTTTCTCAAATTTTCAAGATTTTCTTTAGAAGTATTTTGGGAATTGTCCACCCGCTGCAGAATATCCTTAAGATTTACGTTCGTGGAGTCAACGCCAAAACTCTGCTTGGTTCGTTCGACCTTAGATATTTTAGGCCCGGATTTTCCGTTACGAAAATCCGTTGCGGCAACAGTTTTTTTAGGCGCTTCAAAATTGTCGTTTTTGACTGCGACAGTTATGTCTGGATATATGTAATTAGGTAATCTCTCCTTTTGTCGTATCGAAATGGCAATCCTCGGTTGCACTTCTAGCAGCTTTGAATATTTCTCCTCATTTTTGTCCTCAAGCATTTCCACTTTGTTGGACATAGCACCTTTCACGCATTGTTTGTATTTCTCGTCTATCGTAATATTGAGACTGTTTTGAGTACCTGTGTTATCGATGAAGATACTTTGTCCATTGTTCTCCTCAGATCGCAAGAGCGGCCATCGATCCAAGGATAGACTCGTGTCTTCCTCCTGAATCATTAAGCCTTGCGAGACATTGGCAACACTTTTCTCAACATTTTCCGCGGAATCCTTTTCATTTTTCGCTTGATTATCCTTTACATTGTTCTGAATTTCGTCCTCATTGTCATCGTCCTCGTTGCCAGAATCGTTATCGAGACTCTTCAAGACGCCTTCATTTTTCTCGTTACGCTTCCTGAGTTCCTCCCAATTCTTTCGCGGCTTATAACTCGTCTTTCGTCTGACGATCTTGCTCTCGGTAATATTGATGTCTGGAATAAAGAGACGCAATGCTTTCGTGCCGGTCGGAAAAGTCATTTCGTTGATTCGCCTTTCGGACATGATTGCTTTTAGGCTTGTCCTCGAAGCGACCTCCTGATGCTTGTTGAAAGCGGAGACCAGTTGCGCTACGGTATATTTCGGTTCCTCATTCTCCGACTCTGTCGAGCGATCTTCCTTGTCGTCAGAGTTGTTGGAACGGCTGGACACGTCGGAATGTTGACGTTCGCAGGGACGTTTGTCCGCATTGGCGGACACCGCATTGCGGCACAATGGCATCTCGTCGGAATCCTCTGTTAGAGTGTCCGATTCGACGGACTTGAGGGAATCTAGATTCTCTTCAGATTGCGAGGTGAGTTTCTTCGGAGTCAACGGCGGTTCCACGTTTTTCACTGCGCATTGCGAGTTCGATTCGACAGACGAGCGATTCCGATCATCGTTACTGAAATCACACGGCATCTTCGCGTCTGTCGATGAAATTGTTGGCACACTTTGGTCAATTTTCCGCTCGATCTTATCGGATATTAAATCAATCTCCGATTTTATGTCAACGATCAAACGATCATCGCTGATTGATGATGTGAGCCTAGAACACGCGATCTCGGCATCGAGTTGCTTGAAAATAGGTAACATATCCTCAGTCCTCGCACGCTGATAGCTCTTTCTTCTTCGCTTTAAGCATTCCAGACTTCTGTAGATATCTAGGACACCCTGGGACTTCGACAAGGACCTCAAACCGTATAGTTTCTCGCGGGACTTGCTGATTACAGAGTTCATCGTAGCGACGGCACCGGCTCGCTCGCAACTGAGTGCCGAAGATCCGTTCAGCAAACATGCCTGAGATTGAACGCGATTCAAACTGCGTATTCTCGACAGTATACCGCGGCTCAAGCCCTGATTCAGATTAGCCTGGGATCGGCTCTGAACTTTATTCAGTAGTCCCTGCGTCTGTTCTTGGTTCAACAGACAGCTCTGGCTCGCGCAGCTTAAGCTAGTCCTGGAGGAGTTCAGGCTGGCCTGAGAATCCGCCGGGCTGGCAAATCCCTCGCTACCCGCCAAACTCGAACGACTTCCAGTTAGACGATGGCTTAGGCACATTTCACTTTGACTGAGCATGCAGTCCTGTAAACCCTGTTGACGATGCTGCTGATAATTTTGATCACTTTGGACGTCCCCCTGGCAGAGGCTCGCCTGGCTAGTTGTCTGACTTATCAGCGCGGCCCTCCTCAGGTTTTCGCGACTGACCACGCGCTCCAAAAGAACCTCCCGTGACTTTGACAGGTACCTTCGTAGATGCGGCGACGCCTGTGTTGGAGCGCCCCGCAGCCAATCGTGGCGCAGGCATTGTTTCGCGGTCATCCGTGCACTAGGAAATAAAAATGGGAATAAAATTTATTTCTTGGTAACTATTTATTCGAGAGAACCTAAGCGCAGTGAATCGTGTATTGATGGACTCGAAAACACATCGAATCACTTTTAATGTATAAAAGAAAGTCACCAATGCTGACATAGTCTTCCCAAAGCGACACCCACTTATTTTTCGGAAACTAAACATTGCGCTGATTTAACACTGGTTAAACATGATTAACATTAATACTGATAAAAACATAATTTGCCTAGATAATTAAAGAATACAAATAGTTCATCATTCATGGTTTTTTTCTATGTATAAAATCTGCTAAAAATGAATTTTTGAAAAGCAAAAATAAAATTTGCACGATTTTTTTTGCAAATTACATAGTTTAAACAATAGTGAGTCATTGATTAGATTGTTTTACAATTGTTTTACGATTGTTTGTAGTTTCCTAAAACAATTTTGTTTATATTTCTTTTTCATATTTTCTTCGTAATACGATTTGAACATAAAATCGTTGTCCAGAGTAAACCAATACCTCTCCGAGAATAAACAATACCTATGAAATCTTCAACTATAACGTTGATCGACGATTCATGAATTTTTTCAATTTTTTAAAAATATTTTAAGGTTGAAAAAAATAGCGTGACAGATTCACATGTACACTAATAAGGTGCCAAAAAACATAAAGCGGAAAAATTCAATTCCAGCCTTTTACTTTTATAATTAATCTTTGTTTAATACATAAAAATATATTTTATTACTTTATTTATCAATTTATTTTATAGTTAATACCTTCCCTATGGGAACGTGTCTGAATTCTTCCATCTGCCATTACTGTCTATACTGTGCCAATTTTTCAGATGCTCTTTTTGGATTATGCGAAAACATTAATTATTACAAAATATGAAACAATATTATAAAAACTGCTATACCATCTGGTAGAAGACACTTTCTAATTTGTATTCATGTTTTTTACAAATTTTAGCTTTTATTATATTTTTAGCTTTTGTTTAAGAAATATTACCTGAAAAACAAAGTGATATGCCAATATTGATGATTTTCTTCTATAATTATATAAATCTTTTTAGTATTTCAAGATATACTAGCTTTCAAGATTTTCTAAAACTTCCGGTTTTTAGTATTGAAAAGATAATTCGAGTTTTTTTTATGATGAAATTATGTAAGAATTCTGAGAAGAGAAAGATTCGAATGTCCGTCGCTAGTCATACCATTACAGTGATATATTATACCTCGGGTCTAGCACCAAAAGCTTCGCAACGAAATCCTTCGCCTGCGCCGAAACATCTTCAAATAGCTCCTCGGGGAAGTCCACTTCTCCCAAAGATATGTTCTGGAAGGTTTCCTGATCGGTCTCGCCACCGAAGGGCGAGAAGCCCGTCAGTAATACGTAAGTTGTGACACCGAGCGACCTGGAAGAAAAGATACTTTCATAGACGAGGAAAATCCGATTTGTATCTACACAGAAAGTATAATGAAACATGCCACGTTTGGCCTTACCACATATCGGCTGCCAGCGTGATTGGTTCATAATGCAGTATTTCAGGCGCTGAAAGAGAAATGTAAACACGATTGAATATATGGAAATGTACGCACAATAGCATTCAGCGGTCTCATGTGTCGAGGTCTCTCCTCCGCACGTCCATTTATTTCGTGTCCAGTGACCTCGCACGTGACGTCACTTGGATTCGCAAGCGTCATTTTTATTTACGTATGAAAATCGAACGTGGGCTGATGCGCAGCGGCAATTCTACACGAAAAGAACGATTTTGCTGGAGTATCTAAAACAGGGATCTATCTTGAAGTATGGATTGCGACACACTGGTAGCTCGCAAGTCGATTTCTGATGAATCACGAACAATTTTGCAGCTATGATAGAAATCAAAAGCAAATTTTGAAATAAAGTACAATTATTAAGCTGTTCCTAAACGCTCAATATTATTACACAATGTTAATCGTTTGCTATATTGAATTTGTTTTATATTGTATAAAGGAATATTGTACAATAAAGAAGAAAGACGGGGATATCATGATATCTTATCTAATTCGCGTTGAATAATAAGAGTAACCGTTAAAATTATTTCATTACAGTCTATTTAGACATTGTAGAATGATTACTAGTTATTAGTATTCACTGCGTTTTTATAAAAACGCAGTGAATACTAATATAAAAACTGAATTTCAGTTTTGCAGGTAGCAGCAATTTTTACAAGTATATACTTTCTAGATAATTTTGATATGTTAAATATTAATTTTTTGACTTTAGTCATCTAGTTTGAAGGCCTTGAATGTGGCTTTTAAATGATGCAATTGAATTTAATGTGTATCGTAATGTGTACCTATATGAATTTTGCATATAAAGTTATACCATGTAGTGAGAGGAATCATGAGATGGTCGTGAGCCATTTGTATTATGAGCGTAAGGTTGCTCTTGCAACTTTACAATCTCATAGTGGACATTGCATAATACTTACTAGCAACAAAGGCATTCTTTTAAAAAGCTAATTTTTAAGTTAAAAAAATTTATTTTAATAAATTTTTTTTTTTCAAATAAAATATATTTTATTTGCATTTATTAGTGTGTAAGATCTACAAAGAATCATTAATTTGTGATTTTTTATAATTAAAAAAACTTAAGTGACTTTTATGACATTAGTTGTTAGTAATCCACGACCTTACTGTTTCACCCTCCTATTATCGCATCCTTTTTTTTTCCTTCAATAAATTGAAAATTACGTTCGTTCTACATACCTGATGAACTTCTATCTATAGGGTGATTGGTAGAACTCTATGGCTAATAAACTGGTGTTGATAAGAATTGTGTTGGGTTAATATTGTACTAAGTTATTTTAAAAAAACAAAGCGATATTCTATCCTGCCCTTCCTTTTTCTATTATTAAGCGTCTAGAGATCACTTTAAACTTTTTGCACATGAAAATGATTTACTTCGCTGTGACATCAAAGATATATCATCAATAGAAATAAAAAATATATGAGTTATTAAAGTGTGAAAAATGTATTTATTTTTAGAAATAGATTTATAAAATTATAGTTAATAAGAAATTAAAATTAAGAATAAAGTAATATAAATAAAGTAGTATAAATAAATAATTTATTCCTCTTCATTTTTTCATATTCCCTATAATTAAATAGATCGTGTTTGCAGTTTTAAAAAATGGGTCGCAATCCACATAAGTTTAAGAAGTTTAGTTCTAATCTAAAAATTTAGCTGAATACAGATCTGAAAATAATTTTGTTAAACTACCAAAATCATTAGGACGACAAGCACAACGAGCAATGTTGCAAAAACTTAAAGAGTTTGACATTTTAACAACCAGCTTGAGTATATTACATAATTAGTTTGATGGTTTAATAAAATTATTTTTAGTCTATATCAAAATTTTTAGATATTTTAGCAAAATTGTTCTTTTCGTGCATGCATCGGAATTTTAGCTCTCGGCGTTTCGTCGCTTAAAGCGGTCTATAGATGTTCAGTATTATTGTACAATATTATTGAACTGAAAACTATATTGAGTTTGTTTTGCATTGTCTAAAAAAATAATATTTATATATAATAATAACAATGTTTATTTATTATTATTATTTATTATTATTATTATTTATTATTATTATTATTTATTATTATTTATTATTATTACTGTACAATATTATTGATAATCTAGCAGTTTTAGCTCGTCATTATAGCTCCGATCTGGCTCTGCGTGAAACCTCCGTAAAAGTTTAGCGCGAGCGGATCGAGGAGATACGATTGCAATGACTGTTCCGATCTATCGCCATCAGAACGTCAGACCGGATTGCCTCGGTCGGTGATACGATCTTAAACTGCCCACCGTCGACTTCGCTGATCCTATTATTTCGTAGACAGTATACGATCGTGCGCGGTGGCGACACGCATCAATTAAATCGCGCGGCGGGTAGTCCACCGGTTTTGCATGTTAGGCAGACAGATTTAGAGCACCCTGTCTTAACGGGCGTAACGGTTACCACCTCCGACACCTCGCCGCTTGACATTTCGCTGTTACGGCGAATGAGAAAATGAGATAAGTGGGCGGGCGAGACCGATTGAAGCCGACACAGGCGTTGATTAATCGGTAAATAATTTTCGGCGAGCCCGAAGGAACGTGTCGCTTTAAATTGCAAATCATATTTGGGCTTACGACGGCCCGACGAGGAAGCATTGTTCGCGCGAGATCTCAATTTTCGTGAGGGAGGGACAGAGATAAAGAGAGAACAAGAGAGAAAATAAAGGAAAAGATCGCACAAAGAAGAAACGTTAATTCATCGGCCGTCCGACTTTGTTATTTACTTCATTCCGCGACGTAAAGGCCACGACGCGTCGATTACCTTGCCTGAAAACGGCTGAAGAGACCGACGTCAATTACGGCAAGATGGGGTAGAGGAGGTCGAGGGGGCTCCGCCGTCACTGCATGTGCATGTGCATGTGCGTAACGGGCCCGCCGGGCTTTATTAAGGGTGCGCGTCTGCAGGCTCGGCAGCGCGCAATAAGGCTAACGTGTCAATTAATATCGATTATATTTGCGATCTCGCCACGGTGATCGTCAATTAGCGGGCCCAGATAATGATCGGTAGCAATTAAACCGCGCGGCAAAGAGCAAAGAGCGCATACCACCTGGACGAGTTTCCCTTCGAAACGACGTCACGGTGACTCCTTGGCACCAAGTAATACCCGCTACACGCTATCTCTCGACAGCCATAATGTGGCAATTTATATTTTTGTGTTCTTGATTAAGGAAGTTTGTCAAGCCGCTATCGGCGCCGATCTCTCGGCGATCTCTTAACCGGGCGTGCTCCGAATTGTTATGTGCTCGAAAGAGATTTATGAAGCGCGTTGAACTTTCGAAATCTTGAATGACATTAATACGTTGTGATAGGAGATGGAACGTTTCGTTCTTATTACCTGTTAGAGTGATAATGTAACACCGGTTGTTTTATAAAAAAAAATTTATTTGATTCCTTAGCAAGTCTTCTTTTTTTTACGTAGCACATATATTTTGGACATGTATATTTTCCTTTTATTACTTTTATTTATTTTCATATTTTTATAATTGAATCAAATTAATAATAAATTAATAAATTTTATAATTGAATCAAATATAATTGAATAAAAAATTTCACTTTTGAAGAATTGATAAAAATTCTAGTTTTTACAACTGCAGCATAAAAACTAATTAAAAATATGTAAAAAAATTGCTTATTATCTCATATATTAAGTGAAACATATCATGTTTTTAAATTTATTTCACGAAAATAATTTTACTGCAGTATGTAAACCTTTAGTTATATTCAAATCAGGAAATGATTTTATATTGGATCATCAAAATAATTATGTAGGACGTTCAATATTGTGGCAAAAGTTTTGACATTTTAGCAACCAGTTTAAACGTCCAGTATGAACAGTTTAATAATGTAACACAATTATTTTCAGATATGTATTTCAGCACAATCGTTCTTTTCGTATCAAAAAAAAATTAATTTTGAAAATTTTAACTTATATTGTTTTTCAATAAAATGAGTATTTTCGTACCTATAAAATAAGATTTTTAAATTAGAAAATTACGTGAATATAATGACAGACTCTTACAATAATATGATAAAATAACAAGTTGCATCTTAAGAAAGACACTTTATTATTGAAAAATATACAATTTATAAATAAAAGTAAATTCATAACTGAATTCCAAGATGTATTATAAACAAGATTCCAAGTGAATTCCAGGTGCTAAAGATTCATTGTTGAGTATATTTTTACAGAGTATAATATAAGAAAAACCCAGTCACTTATGATTTATAATGTTTCTCAAGTGAAGGATAGTTTTATAAACCTGATATCTAGAAAAGAAATGCTTAACTGATGTTGTTATTGAAAGAAATTATCTATCTCCCCTGATTCTTATCTCGACAAAAAATTGACTAATGTTGTATTTCAAATGATCGATTCAATTGGAGTCATTTGGAGTCTGAATAAAAAGTTTTAAAATTGTTTTTTATCCGCGGTAAATTTTTTAAAAATCTCTTTAACGTCATTAAAATTTCTTAACATTGTCCAAATAGATCCGGATCGATAACTTATGCCACTTAAGAATTAAATTTCCCATTATAAGTATAAATAAAGTTGTGAGGAGATAAATATGCCGAAAATTTTAGAAAGCCGATCACACTCACCGACGTAATCCGGCGTGCCAAGAATCTCCCGGACCTCGGTGCCCTCGAGGATCACTCTCGAGATCTCAAAGTCGCACAGCTTAACGTCACAATCCGGGAAGGAGCCCATCATGACCAAATTTTGAGGCTGTAAAAAATAAAAAAAATTGTACACTATGTGTCTAATAAGAAACCTTAACATAATCGAATAAACGTTCTCAGAGTTTCTTCAAAGTCGAACTGTTCAGCTTCTCTTTTGATCAATTTCTTAATTTTAGTATCAGAACATATATATTAAGGAGATTTTGCAATCTTTTCACATAATATAAACATTTGTTCAAATTTTTTAAATAAGTTTACGATTAATATGGGCATTCCTAAATTTTTTTCAAATTTTTTGCTCGTATAGTTTCCTTTAAACAATTTTTTAAAATAGCATTGTCTTGATGAGAAGGAAAGTAATCACAAACAAAATATAAGAATTTTAAGAAACTATATTCATAAAAAAGAATGGAGTTTAATGAATATTTTGGAATAAAAGAAAAGAAAGTTTTACTATATTATATTCACTGTATAATATTCGTGTAAGAGTATGAAATGTTCATGAATTATATAATTCTCTTTAAATATAACGTCACACTAATGAAAATGTGGCAACGTTTGTTATTACATTTAAATCATTAGGTATTATAAATAATTTTTTTCAATTTTTTCCACATCATTATTTATCAAAATTATAAAAAATTTTTAAATAATAAATTATCGTTTTTATTGCTTAAATTTTGCTATTATTTATTATTTTGAAGAAACCAAAAGCCATATTAAAAGCTCTTGTATTAAAAGATACACATAAATGAAAAATCAAGTGACTTCCTTCCACTTTCTTAGATTGAGGATCTTTTTAATATGATATAACTTCGTTAACTTTCTCTGGTTTTTGTTTTATATAAAGTTGATCGGTTTGGTTTCTGACAAACTAAATTGTTGAATTGATAAAACCGTCTTATCGTACAATCTGCACGATCAAATCACCTTACACAATTTTATCTCGCGGAACAGATAGTTTTGCTATGATCGCATTCGTATCTCGAGGACCTGAATTGTCTGTCGCCCATTTTATTGCGGTCGTAAGCAAAGGGATGCGATCGGTCTTCCGCGTACTCGCGCAGATAAGGGCGCAAGAGCATATTAACGGCGTAAGGAAGCGATTTCCGTATCGCATTACTGCGCGCCCGGTATCGTTACCAGTTCCGCCGGTGAATGGAATTTCGGTGTACGTGCGTCGTTTAGATTACGGAATTGCGATGCTACGATCGCGCTTCGACGACCGCTTCTACGCACGGAGATGCATGAATGCATCGTGCACTCTTCCGCATCTGGCAATCGTCCCTTTATTTTAAATTCAAAGAAATCAGGAAGAACCTTATTATTATACTTGAAACAGAAGAAACTATCCAGTATATACCTTTAATAAATAGTAAACCATATTACGGCTAAAATATTGATAAAATTGCGCAGTAATTACGATAATCAAAAGAACCGTCTGCGGAACTGGTAACGATACCGGGCGCGCAGTAATGTGATACAGAAATCGTTTCTTCACGCCTTACCATAGAGTGGATTTTTTTTAAAAAAAGATAAAATAAAAATTTATTCTAATATTCATTTACAATTAATCATATAAATTTCATATATGAATCAATGATTCAAGAAAGTAATGCAGTATTGAACTTTGTTAAAAATTATTTCAAACGCGCGTTATTGTAGAGATTTTAAGTAATGGCTACACTGAAAAAAGGTTTGGTAATAGCTATCAAATTTTGAGTAAAATAATGCCAATTAAATATTCGGTTAATATAACCAAAAATAATTCTATTTTTTTTAAATATTTAATAAGTGTTATTAAACATAATAATACGATCAGGATTGAGTAAATTAATGTTTTCTTAATCAAAGTAAGTTAATGATTTATAAAATTAATTTAATTATTTTAAAAATTGCGTTAAGACTAAATTAAGTTAAATTAAAAATTAATTTTGAAAAGCGTTATTTATTAAATTAGGTTAGAATTTTTTTAATGAAATTAAATAACAATGGTACGGAATTATTTGATATGAGTCATCAAATAAAGTTATTATCTTTGTAAAGTTATAAATTAAGTCACTAAATTTTAAAAGTAAATTTTTTTTTATTATATTAACCGAGTATTTAATTACTTGATTTAATATTGAGTAGCTCAATTCTATTTTTCAATGCTTAGTAAATCGGTAGTCTTACTTCTTTGTTCGAATTCCATGCTCGTTTCAGACACGACTCCGAAATACCTCGCAACAAAGAGAAGCAAAGGAGAGTTCAATGAGCGCAGTGCGCGACTCGAACGGCGGAACGCGGAACGCGCCGACTTCGATGCCGTCGTTTTTGCGACGACCTAGTGAATAGCGACGTCTGTCTGCTAATATAAATGCTATCTTGATACCATGTACAACCGGATCGCTGTATTCGTTCGACTGTAACGCGGTCGCGATCGATCGTGAACGAGGGAAATAATTAATCGAGAAAGATATCGATACGGAACCGGCACGATATTATCCCGAGATAATTTATGAAAACGTATTGGACGTGAAGGGTAAAGAGCACGCGAACTACTGCGCTAATGATTCGCGGTGTGGATCGCCGTGAATTCAAAGACACGCCGACAATCCAATTACCATAAATCGTCGGTAGCCGGCGTGTAATGAAGGTCACTGACTACCGAAGGCTACATTATTATAATTGCTGACATAATCTAGATCGCAACAATCTCGTCTGATTTGATATATTTTACATTCTATATATCGATCAGAATCGCAGCTTTCATCAGCCAGATTGTTCGATAGAATCAATTGAGTGTGTAATGCTCGTACACAGTTGAAAAATTTGCATTAGATTTAACATATATTGCATGTACCAAACAGTCTACTCAAATTCTTATATTAATTTAACACAAGATGAGTATGTTAGAAAATAATACAAATATTATGTAAAAAATTAATATAAAAACAACACTTTAACGAAATTTGGCAATAAATTATGGAAATATATTTCTTCAGTAAAATTAACATTTATAATATAACATGTTATACATTTTATTTAGTTGTCTTAAAATTTATGTTTTAAAACTATATTTTTGTCATTTGTTCACTTATTCATAAATTGTAAACACTAACAAGTTGAATATCACAATATAATATATTCAAGTAACACAATTATATTATTATATATTAACTCTTTTGTGCTTGGTGGGACATATACGAGAGTATGTGTGTCCTTCAAAAATTTATTTCTAAAAAAAATAAAGATAGCATCTTTTTTCTAGACTCATATAAATTTAAAATCCATGGTATCCTACTTGAGCCTCCTCTTGTGAGTAAAAGAAAAATGTATAAACACTAAATTTTGTTAATTTAAGTAAAATTTATTTTAATCCGTCATTTTGAATTTTGACTACAGATTCATAATCAGCAATCTTAAATATCTATAGTAACATGGGAATTATATGTTAATTATGCCCAGAAAAGTCAGGTACGAAAAGATTATATTAATATTCGAGTATGTTAAATACTCAACACAATTTTAACAAGGATCGATTTTAACAGAAATAGAAAATGTTTTTTACTGTGCACGCGTTGAGTGTACGTTCGCGTGTGGAGCAACAACTTGATTGAGCAAGATATGATAAAGCGGTAACTGGCCGCCCGTAGGTGTCAATGTAAAAAGATTGTTCATTTTCTTTTTTTCATGTTAAATAGGAGCGTACATATCGAGCTCGTCCGAAGACGAAACGTCGAGACGGAGGACGACCCTTTTTCGAGCCTCATCGGCGCGCGGCTCGGTCAGCATAGTCGTCGCTTTAGCGGGAGGAGCCTTGGGCATTTTCACGTAGGCGCGTCTGAATATTCAAAGTTTCTCTCGGCCGCGCGCGCGACTAATAAATAATGACAAAAGATGTAAAAATAAATCTCGCCGGCCCTCGGAGATACGTAATTCCCTCGACGGAGCCATTACGTGGCGGGAATATTACGCTGTTGTGCTCTCCGCACATCGGCGCTTTACGGGCGCAATAATAATATCGCGCAGAAGCTCGCAAACGCGTGCAACCGAATGACAAGCAGGCCACACACATCAGTGGGAAGACTATAAAGAATAATGCACGGCACGCAATCGCGCTCGCGAATCAAAACGACGTGAACGCCGCCCATCTTCGTCCGCCGTTCTCGCGCTCTGCTCGTGGCCTTTTTCGAGAGATTTATTTTCTGCCAGATCTCGCATTTTTCCGTGAAATGACTGTCGATTAAGTCGAGTACGCGAGGCAATTCTCATTCAGGCTGGTCTACTGCTCGCGAACTCGGAGAGATCGGATGACGCGATCGAAAGATCGAGCGCGGCACGCGTTCTCGATGTACATACGCGAATCCAATTTACGATGGATTCGCTCGACGAAATAGGAAGCGCGATCGATACAACGCGCTTCATTTCCCAGAAACACTAATGAAACATTGGACTATAATATCGAGTCAATAAGAGATTTTATTCTTGATTCGAGTCTGTCTAATATTTATTTTTCAGTTTTCCAGAAAAATAAAATGGAGGAAAAAGTCAGATTTTTTTTTCATTTCAGTACAAAAAATACGGAAAAATACTGTAATAACGACAGCGAACTTTATTGGTAAATTATTTACTTATTAGAACTCTTGCTAATAGATTATGCGAAAAAAATTTTTAAACGATTGACGTAAGTCAAACAATAAAAGTAATTATCTTTAAAAAAAAATCTCGGAAAAGTATTGCAAAGAAAAAATCGGAAAAAATCTTTTTTCTTCACTCATCTTTTTCTCAATTTCTCAGAAATTTTCCAAACTAAAAACACTATCAATATCAAATTTTGAAAGATAATATATCATTGAAAAATATCATGCAAGTATAGCTAAAAATGTGAGCTAAAAGTATGAACGTACATGCAAGATAAAACTGTGTTAATATCTTAACTTTTTAATTAATAGATCTATTAAAGATAATTTACGGCCCAATTTACATTTTTGTAGAATAACTTTGTTGATAATCAATATTTTAAATTGAAAACTTAAGAACTATATTCATCAAACTGTTTTTCGAAACATCCTAGACTCAAAGTTATGACATATTTATTATACCTATTGAATATTATTTATAAAAATATAGCAACATTGCATAACGAGTCAAAGAGAAACAGAGGTGATAATGTAGCTCACAACAAGAATACATTAAAAAAAATTAATTTTAATTTGAAAAATACAATGTTTCATTATAAAGTTATATATTTATTCAAAATAAAGGGAATATATTGCAGAATATGTGCAAAAGTATGTACATACGTATACGTATAACCCTTCCGCATATAGAACTGCAATACCGAAAATTTATAATACATGTAATGTAAACTATAAATTAGAAGAATTACAATCAATTTATCAAATAATTACATTGATAAGAAAACTTCGAAAAAGAAATGGTATTTAGGCCTATTAAAATATCAGCAAGAGCATTAGCAAAATCCTGTGCTATTTTTTAACTTTGCATAACTCAAATATATAGCTGCGAATAAAGTATTAAATAACCAAAAGAATTCAAATATACGTATATTCGTGTGATAATATTCTCAAATTTAAAAAGAATGAGGAAGTATGTGTAAATAAACGCTAAAATGTATCGTGAATAAGTTTCGAAATCAAAAATGAAACAAATTATTGTACATTGTCATATTAGCGACATTGCATAATAACGGACTACTAAACTAAATGATAACACAAGTAATTACTACAATTCGTCATTTAATAACAGAGACATTACAAGTGGCCATAATATCTACAAGGGCCATAACACTACTTTTTCCTCTACGAATTCCGCAAATTGCAAATGACGAAGCGGTTATGGAGTCTGATCTCAATGACCGCCTTAGTCGTATTATAAATAATTTTCTTTCAGCATTACGACATTAATAAATATCTGATGACCGATTCTCTGGGCTTCCAGAAGGATACGATCGATAATCCCCGAGTTGAATCGACGAAATCTTTTCACGTTGACCAAATAGATGCGTAGGCATGAGCGAATATATTAAGTCGTTTGATCATTCAATCGGTGTCGATATTTGCTTTACGTGAAAGAAGTAAATATGTTGCACCTGGCTGGACCAAACCGGTGATCTATGCTAATGCGTCTCGGATATAAACTCATATGCCGCCAGGTGTTACAGTAAGGCTACCTATTCGATACTCAAGTCCAAATACTCGAGCCACCACATCACGCTGCTCCTTGATTTCCCCGTCGCGGGAACTCTCGGGTTATCGGGAGTTGCTCCGGTTATGGCAGGCCAGACTCAGGTACCCCACGGAGGAGGTAGGAAACCAGGTGGTGATTCACCGAGAGGTTGTGTGCACAACCAGCGAAGGAACAGGGTGTGGTCGTCGCTGCAGCGCGAGAAGCAACGTCGCGCGTTCCGTTTTCTTTTTTTTTTCTACTTTTTTTCTCTACTTCGCGTCGCGATTTCTCGCGATCTCTTTAGTGACAATTTCTCGCTCGGTGCTATATCTTATCTGCAATGTGCTCCCGCGGACACCGCAGCATCTTACGATGACTTGGGACGAGACCGAGACTCGAATCCAATTGTCTCATAAAAAAGAAAAAAAATGTGGAAACTAATATTACAATGTATTATTATCTAAGTAATATTTAAAAATAAATTATAAAATACATGTAAATTATGTAAAATAAAATATAAATATTAATATAAATAAAAAAATATCACTAATAATAAAATTAAAAATGTATGGAATATTAGAGGAAAGGGTGATATTATTGGATCGTGGCCACTTCGTTATTAAGGTGACGAATTCTAATGATTACTTATGGAATCATTTGTTTAGTAATCTGCCGTTATGTACTTACTGGCGCTAATACACAATAGCCGACATTTTGTTAGAAATTATTTTTACTTTCGAACATTTCGAAACTTTTTCAAGGTACATTTTAACATTTAATTACACACACTTCCTCATTCTTTTTAAACTTGAGCGTATTATCACACGAATGTACGTACACTCGAGTGTTTTCCTGTTATTTAACTTTTTATTCGTCTGTGCATATTTCGAGTTATGCAAAGTTACAACAATAACATGGGATTTGCTAATGTGGCCTTATGCATACTAACGTCTCAACAGGCCTAATATGAATTCTTTTTCAAAGTTTTCAAATCAAAGTATAAAGTTATTTGATAAGTTGATTATAGCTTTAATGCTAATCTAAAGTTTATATTACATGTATTATAGATTTTCAGTACTGCAATCTATACATACGGAATATATCTATACGGAAGGTTTATGTGCACCTACATACATTTGCACATGTTCTGCAATATTTTCTTTTTATTTAGAATAAATATATAATTTTATAACAAAATACTGTATTTTTCAAAACTAAAATTAATTGTTTTTAATTTATTCTTGTGATGGGTTTTATTAACACCCTTGTTTCTTTTCGTTCTATTATGCAATGTCGCTACATTTTTATAAATAATATATATTCATTACAATAAATATGTTATAACTTTGAATCTATAAAAGAATAGTTTGACGAATATAATCGTTAAGTTTTCAATTATAAATATTAATTATTAACAAAATTATGTGTATAAAATATGAACGAGTACTGTAACACTATCTTTTCATCTATTGGCTGCTAAAAGTCATAGATAATAGTTACTACCCAACCGTGGAAATATCAAACTGCTGTACAAAAAAAATAAGGTTGTAATTCAAGAGTTTCTTAATTTTAAGGCATGTTGTTATTACTAAAGGCTTAAAATTAATGATACCTTGAATTCTAGCCTGATATTTTTTTGTATAATAAATAGTTTAGTATTTCCTATAGATTTTTCAAATTTTATCTGCTTTTTGCGCCCAAGTATTAATATTTTTTCAAAAATAGAATTTTACAGGGTTAATGAGAGTAAACGCGCAGTAATTGATGCGCAATAAATTCCTTTTAATCAAAAATTATTTTCATATGAACGTTTCGGTCTCACTTCGGACCATCCTCAGCATAACAATAATTTTCCAGATAATAATGTCCTTAACATGATCAAGGAGTATTTCAATAATTCCAAGATGTTGCGTTGGTACATGGTTGAATAGACCATTAATATTTTTTACATTTTTATTTTTATTAATGATATTTATTTATTTTTATTGATATTTATAATATAGTTTATATATTGTCAATAAATTTATATATTACATGATTTACATATGTAATTAATTATAATTCATTTTTTGTTAAATATCAATTAAATAATAATACATTATTTAATATTACATCTATGCAAAGAAAAATTATGTTTAAATTGATAAAATCGTTTCTTTAACTTGGTTTTTTTAAGTTGAAGTGAAAATGCCTCTGAGAAAAATAAAAATTTATTTAATTTCAAGAAATGACATTATTAGCCTATTTTAAAATAAATAAATCTTTTGTTCAAATTATTTAATTTAAACAAATAATTTTTTAATTCAAAAAAGTACTGACAGAAATGTAAGAAATAATTCAGTTGTCTTGGTTTTAAAAATATATTTCTTTTATTTAAAAAAAGATTTGCGTTGCATATCCAAACTATTTTTTTTAATTCTAATAAAAGGGGAACAACCAAAAATTTTCTTCAAATTAAACAAACTTTTTTTTAACCGTATAGCAATAAGTTTCATTGATTTAAACAAACTTTTTTTGACTCGAAGTAACTTTTCTCTGGATGTTGTTTCAACTATGTTTTTTTATTTTTTTCTCCTCTGACGTCTGTCCTTATCCTATTCTTGTCTATTTTTTTTCTCTTCACACGGATTTTTCGCGAAACGTGCTTCACGTGGAGATGTTTCGAGATCCTATAGTTCCTCGTTTCTTCTTGCCGATTCGTGGGTCCAGCGAGGAAATCATGCGCGTGGAGCGTACGGCTCGTTCAGAGTTCACGCGCAAGCACTCAGATCTCCTTTTCTCTCTCTTTTTCTTTCAGGTACGTGCTATATATGCCGCAACACCAAATACGGCAGCGGCGTGTTTATGGAGCGCGGGAATAATGTTCACGTCGTACGCAATGGCGCGTACGTACGTACACTCCGCCGCAGCGCTTACGAAATAAATCAGGTGGTACCCATTCGTCGGGAACTTGAGCAACGAGCAGCTCATAGTAGGTCAAAGTTAATTTATTGCGTCACCCTCTCACATGGTAAACGCCAATCAACCCATAACTGATTCGTGCGATTAATTTCGTTCCTTAAATTAATCGCGTCCATCGACCAAGGATCGACCGGGGAGATTCTTTGTTTCAGGATTAATCAAAAAGAGTTCCTCGGTGTGATGCAAATCGACCTTAACTCGCGCACGAGGACCGGCTGGATAGAAAGCGCAAGGCGGACATTGGTAAACGACGCCGGGTAATCCCCGCTACCGCGGTCGAGGATGTCGCTCGAGATGCTAAAAACTCGACGATTTCTTTCTCTTTCCCTCGCGAGGATAACGAGGAGGAATCTTCCTATCCGTAACGAGCGATATCGACGACCTCGTCAGCTCAAAATGCACTTTACGGCGTGGGGCCACTTCTGCATCTCCCAGCGTGTTGTTGTCGTCAGCACATTTTTTCCGCGAATCGTTTACACAGTTTTACAACCTGGCACACGTTCACCTCGCAACCCTATTTCAGATCGTTGTTAATCGTCGCGTTCTTTGATTAGTGAATTAATGACATAAAATAATGTATATAAGAGTCGACTGAACGAAGCGAATTATAGAGGTAAGTCACCAATACTAGCATCTCACTTTTTGTTTTAGGATAATATTTCTTAAAAGCTAAAAATAAAACTTTAAGCATGAATACAAACTAGGAAGTGTCTTCTGTTTCAGATGCACTGAAAATGGATTTGGTACTATGACCAAATTTAATAAGTTATCAAATCCTTTTTTCAGTATAGTATAGAAGTTTTTATAATACTGTTTTATATTTTGTAATAATTATGTTTTCGCTATATAACCCAAAAAAAGCGTTTGAAAAATTGGATTCCAAAACTACTGGCACAGTAGACAGGCAGTAATGGTGGA
This sequence comes from Solenopsis fugax, assembly GCA_003595255.1. Classification (NCBI taxonomy): domain Eukaryota; kingdom Metazoa; phylum Arthropoda; class Insecta; order Hymenoptera; family Formicidae; genus Solenopsis; species Solenopsis fugax. The sequence continues at coordinate 26,783 of QKQZ01001062.1, read as the reverse complement.
ATTCAGATATGATCCCATAGGAAAGGTGGTAACTATAAAATAAATTGATAAACTGTAATAAAACATATTTTTATGTATTAAACAATAAAGTTTATGAAATTAAAGGCTAAAATTGAACCCTCCCATTTTTTTTTGTACTTTTTAATGTATACGTGGATCTGTCGCGTTCGACACAATTTCTCTTAACTTAAGCTATTTTTTAAAAATGTAAAAAAATTCATGAAACATCTGTCAACATTATAGTTGAAGATTTCGTAGTTTTTGTTTGTTCTCATGGAGAGATGTACCGCTTTACGCTGCATAGATTTTATATTCCGAACCACACTACGAAGAAAATATGAAAGAGAAAAATGTGCTTAAACAAAATCGGTTTAGGAAGCTACAAACATATAAAATGATATAATATTATCAATAATATACTCATTGTTTAAACTCTGCAAGAGAAAATTGTGCAAATTTTATTTTCGCTTTTCAACAATTCGAAGAATGGAACCGCCAAAATATCTCAACTAAAACAAGTCAAGCGAAATGACTGCTTCGAGACTTTTAAGTCGTTGACGTTTTTATGCGATGCGTAGAGGACTGAAACGATAAAACAATGCTATACAAATTAAAGACTCTGTCAGAGATTAAAGACCCCTTCACGTGTAAATGTTGTCAACTGTGCGATATCGACAACGTGTCTGCGCTTAATTAAAGCCGTTAAAAGATTTTATGGCCAAAAAAAAGAAAATGAAGAAATACGCAAAGGTAAGGCAGTCCAGGGCATTTGCTGATCATATAGACACTCAACAAAAAAAAAGACCGTCGGCTTCGAAGAATAAGGCGAGCTCGAAGCGAAGCGTTGTTCAATTGGACAATTCATTCGTCCCGATTGAGCTCGAAAGGTAGATTTGCAAAGCGTTGATTAACAAGAGGAGATCCAGGTATATATCTCGCAGATTTAGAATCATTCAATACTGAAATATAGAATTTCATGTTCGTAAAAGTAATATACACTGAAAAAAATATATTGAAAAATAAGAAACTTTTCTTAATTTTAGTAAATTATGTGTTTGTAATTAAGAGAAGAAGCTTTATATTGGATACATTATTTATTTAAAATAAATAAATTCAATTTTAACAAATATATTTATTCAAATAATGAAGTTTTTTTCAGTGTATAACATTACGTGCTAATGGGTTAAAGGATTAGAGTTACAAGATTTATTTATTTTTTTTGCTATTCGAGACCAAACTGATAATATCTCTTCTTTTTCTCAATATTTATTTTTTCGTGTTCTTAATTTTTTGTATATAATATATATTTTTTAATTTATTTATTAATTGAAAAAATTTATATTTATAAAAAATATATTTATTTAAAAAATAAAACTAATTATTTAAAAAAATCAAAACAAATTATTTCTTAAATGTGTATCTGGTGTATTAAATAAAAACCGCGACCTCGAAAGCATTTGGCATTACGGTTAAACTAATTTTGAAGCTTCGATTATTCTCTGTGATTCTCTGTCACTTTTACAATCATTTCAAACTTTAAAATTTTATAACTTCAATTCTTTGAATAGCATCTAAATGTTATGTATTATTTTTACAACATCAAACTCTATATCTTAATGTTCATAGAACTTTCCCAAATTCACGAGATATATACCTGGATCTACCTTTGTAAGAAAAATTCCTGAGAATAATTCATGTAACATTGATAAAAAAATTTTATGCTGAAAGCGCTCGATTTGCAACGCGGGTTTATTTTCGTTGATGAACGAGAGACGAAATCAACACCGTCGACTCGAAAGAACGAAACATCGCTCGCGACGATGTCTCAAGTTTCGAAAGTCCACGATCGGCTCGTTCGTTTTCCATCCTCATTCGTCGAACACGACGCGGGCGATAGCCATTCTTTTTTCTGTTTCTTTTTTCATTTTTATGCAGAGCACCCGTACGTAAAAGCGAATTCGGTTTCCGTAGATGCCGAAACAATCCGCTGCGTTCGTGATAAATCGAAAAAAGGCGGAGATGGCCCATGTATTCAATTCCATTTGTGCTCAGATAAAGGTTTTTTCTTTCTCTTTATCCAGTCACGCCGTGATTGGGCCCTATGATCGATTAACCGAACGCGTGCGCGCGTGTAAACGTGTGCCTTTGTTAGTGTATGTATGTATAAGATAAATGGCAATTTTCAATTTGTTCCCAAGAACTTACTGTTATCGTGCGATTTTGCGATCAATCGCAATTAAAATTCTCTTCTATCGGTAGCCGCGTTATATTGTTTCTACAAAATAGAGATTGTCGCCAGATGATCGTCCAAGTTAGAGATTCTACACTAAGAAAAAAATATTGTTAACTTGACTAAATTTTTTAATTTGATTAAATTTCTTTAGTTCAAATATTTATATATTTATGTTAAATATATAAATGTTTAAACTGAAGTTCAAGTATTTAAGTTAAATACATAAATACTTGAACTGAAGAAATTTAATGACGTTGAAATTTTAATGAAGTTAACTTTTTTTTTCTTAATATACAACAAACATCGAAATAACATAAATGTAATGTTATATAGATATAACACTTATATATGTTATATGACATCTATGTTATATTCGGTGTGTGCTAAATATAAGAGTTGCAACAATGTGGATAAAAGAATGACGGATAGAAAGAAATAACAATATTTGTTTTTCTCTTGCATGAACATTTGAGCAGGAAGAATAATAAAATGATGATACATTTAAACTCATTTCTCTTATAGCATCTCCTTTTCTTCGCTTTCGAAAAAGTACAAAACTATCCGAAATATATCGAATGGATCATAAAAAAACGAACCAATCAAAGGCTAGATCTGATTGTCACAACTCTGATTATAGGATCTCTAGACCAAGCTGATTCGATTAATCATCAATTAATCATATGTTGAAATATGTCGAATACTATTAATGTATTAAAGAATCAAAATTAAATCAATTTCTTGAATCAATAACATTTTGTTATTTTTAATTTCTATGTGTGGAAACTTATTATTTTAACACAAAACGTATGGTTAGGAAAACAATTACAGCTAATCAATTTATTTCCATAATACGATTAAATATTAATTAGATAATTAGATAAAAGGTTAAATTGTTTTTAGTTTCAAAATAAATAATATTTATATTAACGTATATATCTAAATAATAAACTAAATTTAAGTCAAATATATTTCTCGAGTTAAATTGTTCAACTTCATTATTTTAAGTTAATGACATGATGAGTAGGAGTACGACATTCAAAAGGAATTAAAAAATAACTTAAATTACAATTAGGTACAATTTGACATTACAAATTTAACAGTGTACTGAAATATATATAAGGATTATATCAAGTGTAAGAGATAATGGGGAGTCACACCCAGATTCGTAAAATTTTCCAGCGTCTTCCTCATGTTTCCACTCACCGACGTGTACAAGCACGGAGAAAACAGTTGGAAATTTCTGGCTGCGTAGTCAGTTCCGGGATCCGGATATACGAGAGAAACGTGACAAGTTTGCATCGACCTTTTATGGGCTGAACTTACCTTGATGTCCAAATGGGCGATATTTCTCTCGTGGAGGTAGGCAAGTCCTTCCACTAGTTGCCGCACAAAGTGTACGACGTCACCTTCGAGGGGCACCAAATCGCCGTCGATGAGCGTCTGCAGATCGCCTCCGGGCGCACTGAAAAAGAAATCGTCTTTTCTTGTGATAATATCGAAGATGGATGATGCATGGAATGCTTAAGGGGATATTCTACTCTAGAACGCGAAAAAGTAACATATTTTTTAAAGAATTTATTTAAAATAAGGAAATATTTATTACTTAGAACATGATTTATAAAAATGTGACACCACTGTATAACCAGTGGAAGAGAAAAAGTGATAGTAATGTGGCTAGCCTAAGAATAAATTTAAAAAATTGGTTTAGTTTAAAAAACATACAGTATTTTGTTATAAAATTATATATTTTTAATTTTCCATCATTTAGAATTTTCCTGCGTTTAGAAATATTAGAAATATCATTTTATTCTTGTTTAATATTAAACAACAAGGATAAGATAATATCTCTAACGTTTCTGAACATAGCCTTCTAAAGTAACAATCGATTTATCGAAAAAATATTTCGATATGAAAATTTCACTTAAAAAGCCATATTAACAAAATCCCATGTTATTGTTTAACTTTGCAATTTGAAATGTGTACTGCCGAATAAAAAATTAAATAACAAAACAAACACTCGAGTGTATATATATTTGTGTGATAATACGCTCAAGCTTAAAAACAATAAGAAAGCACATGTAATTAAATGTTGAAATATACCTTGAAAAAATTTCAAAGTGCTCAAAGTAAAAATGCTTTATATAATTGTCATCTATTGTGTATTCGCATATTAGCGCCACTAAAAAAACGGCAGGCTATTAAACGAATAATTTCATAAGTCATTGTTAGAATTTGTCACCTAATAGAGATAATTGTCTACAGTAGATATAATACCCCCTTTTCTTCTACTAAAAGCTGCTTGTACTGTAGAGTTGTAGCTATATTTTAGTTTACAGTTCTTCAGTTTAGCTTACAATTAGTACAGTTTCTTCAATTTAGCGATTTAGTTAATAAGTTTTGTGCAAAATGGAGAAACAAAACGAGACTTTTGAGCATATCATGCTTTCATTTCCGGAAGGAAAAAATGCGTTTCAAGCAGCCGAAAAGATATGCAATGTTTACGGGGCATCTGCAGTTTCCGATAAAGTGGTATGTCCGGTTCAGGAAAGGTGAGTTCGAACTTGAAGATTGGAAACACTCCGGTCTTAACAATCAACACGGCCCCGATAATGACTGTACTGTATGAAAACTCACATTTTGCACTGCGAGAGATAGAAAATAATGGATAGTACATTTGTTAATAAAAGCTTTTTTTAGAAATGTATGTTTCATTGAAAAAAGATTAAAAAAAACCGAACGAACTTTTGTAATAACCCAATAAAATATCTACTATTACATTACTATCAAGCTACAAATGTTATTATTTTTTCCATAAAAACGCTTCACAATGCTGTTTCTCTAACAATGATAATTAATATTATGAGAATTTGCGCATAACAAAACGAAATATTTAATCTAGAAAGGAAGGAGTAAGGAGAGAAAACGCAGTACTTACTATTCCATGACTAAGATGATTTCCTTCGGCGTCTCGTAGACATCGTGCAGTCTAACGACACGTGGCGATTGCGAGCACAGAGACAATAGAGCGATCTCGTGTCTCAGTTCCGCGCTACAATCGGCGTTGAATCGATTCCTGGACGAGTATTTGGCCGCATAAAGTATACCGGTCGCTCGCGATCTACAGCGATAAACTCTCGCCCACTGACCGCTATTAAATTTAACAAAAATCCTTTGTTAATACTTTGTTAATACAAGAAGGAAAAAAAGAAAATTCAGAGACCCTTCCCTATAAGACGTAATTCTATGATACTCCATTATATTTTAATCCCGAACCAACGTTGAAAAATCACCGGAGATAAATTGTATAAGATATGAAATGATGCGCGCACATGCGAGAATAAAATGAAGCGTAACGTAAAATGATGGAGAGTGACGGTATGGTTTATATTTGCAATTGTCTGCCGCTCGTTCGATCGGATGTTCCGATACAATATCTGACTTTTAACACCGATTGACTTCGCGTTTTCACGATGAATTTATTTTGTCCTTGAAAAACAAGGTGTTGCACGAACGATAGCCCCTTCCTCCGGCATCCTTCGTTACTTAAATACTTTTTTCTCTTGAGATGATTCTACTTTCTTCCCTTCCTACTCGTCGTATTTTTCTCTCCGTGACTTACAAGTTTTCCGAAAACGCTCTGTTTCCGGAAGACTTTCAGCCATTACTGATTAGTTGCGTAAAGAACCTAATGATTTTATTTTCTATTCTAGTGGAAGGTTACAAGTACAAAAAAGTATCGATCCTATACCCTTCCTGTATCATTCTAAAAATATTAAGTTTGTTCAAAAACAAATATTAGATCATGCAATTAGTCAAATATTTAGATTAGACATAAAACACAAAGATTTTCATACATAAATTTTCCCAAATAAAAATCCTGAAAAAAATGCTGACAAAAAATTCTGAATAAAAGTTTAACGCATCCATTGTTTTTTCATGCAATTTTAAGTTTCACAAGGTAAGCTTAAATGATTAAAAGGATTATCAAGATCATGAAGCAAAAATTTAGTATATCTATGTCATATTTAATTAAGTCAAAAAATCATTATATGTATTATTTACTAAATAAATAAGCTGCTAAATAAATAATTAAAATAAGAGAGAAACATTAATAATATCTCATCAATGCTGTGATAAAATCGTAATAAACGAATATTTTTAAATATAATATTATTAAACTTACATTTCTATTGCGTAAAATTATATATTAATTGGCATTATTGCAGCTAATATTTAAATTAAAATTTGTGAATTATTATTAAAATATAAAAGAAGTAAATATGTTTGTGGAAATATATATATATAGATAACAAAATGCGACTCGGGCATGCCAAGATTGCTTTACTGATCTCGTTGGTTATTTTAGTCACTTGACGCCTATTTTATGAAACTTAAAATTGTATGAAAAGACAGTGAATAAAATACTTTGTATTTTACGTCTAATTAAATACTTGGCCAATTGTATGATTTAATGTTTGGTTTCGAATATTTTACACTTAACATGTGTCTTAATACACATTTTTAAAAACAGATTTAGGGTACAGGATCGATATTTTTTATATATATTTGCTCTAAATATTTTTTCTTTCCTTTTGTTTACAGACTTCATATTTTTTGTAAATTTTTGAACTTATATAATATTTTAATTTCTATTCTAATAAAAAGCAATGAGTTGAGATAACTATAGAAAAGAAAGAGAGAAAAAGTTAAAGAGAAAAAGAAGAAATAAAGGACAACGACAAAGGCATAAAACAAGAAATCTAGCAATGTTTGTAACAATGTGATAAGAAAATGCAATATAATTTAAAGGTGCAGATGTTAAGAACTGTGTGAAATAAGGTAATAAAATAAGAAAAGATTGTATGGACAAGAGAAACTAAGACTATGTGTGATACATGGTAAGTATTATCCCTGATAGGATATTTATTAAATTATATGACGAAATCTTGAATAAAAATTATAATTTGCAATTATGTGCATTTACAAAAATAGATAAAAAGTATTGATCTCTTATAAAATATTGATAACTGCGCAATTAATTTTGAAATAATATTTCGGCAAACCTGGCGAAATGACGAATCATCTTAAGGTATATTTGCAAAAGTAAATTTAGAAAGAAATCATTTAATAATTGAACAAAAATATTATAACTGTACTATATAAAATATTCAGAAATATAATTAATACATATACATAAATAATATTCGAAAAAATTTACGAAAATACATAAATAATTCTGTAAATTATAATGTAGAAATGTGTTGTAGTATGAAATATTACATGTTCAGCATGGTAATATTTTAAGTACAAAATCAAATAATTTTTGAAGTAATTATAAAATATTTATATTTCAAACTTGATTTGTCTAATTTTTGACAAATATTATTAGAAATTTTATTTCGACAAAACTGCTGCGTTATGATGTATCATCTTCGCGCAATTGTAAAATTTTTGTCAATTCATGATGCTATTAATGTACAATATTTGTACAATATGCCTCAGGATTAGTCATTAAGTTTAAAGTATGGATGGACGTGTATTAAGAAATATTGTAAATTAAGTCCTTTCTTGGCGAAAAAGTTGAAGTAAAAAAACTCTATTAAATATGATTTAAAAAAATTCTATTCTATCTACCCTATTCTACATCCATTGATAGAATTTCGATGTTTCGTTTTTCGTTTTATAAGAATTTTATTTTGTTGCTATCTCGCTATTTTGACAACGTTCTATTCGTAGTACATATATACTATCTAACGTACCACGGAATAATTCATATTATTTACAATCACAAGCGCGCACTTTATGTTAAGAATCTCGCACTCGTCGTCGAAGATTCCGGTCGTTTCTTCGGCAAGGTCGACCCAGCGGCGCCTGGCAAGGCTGTGCCCGTAATGCGTACCTCACGTTTTCACCCGTATTCAAGCGAGCGAGTGCCTTTATCCAGGGAGAGTGTGTTACATAAACGGCGGAGTTCGTAAGATAAAATCATAGAAGGTACCATTAACTTTCTACATTGAAATTATAAATATTTCAATATTCTATTCTTTCGTTTAAAGACGAACAAGAATTCTTTACTTACAAAGGGAATCCTAGAAGTTCATCAAGTTTTACGATATCAATTTTTTGAGTGATTTTTAAAGTTATAAAAAATATATGTGTCGTGGCGTTTATCAACACGGAGCTTTGTTTTCGAGTTATAAATTTTTGAAAATTCGAAAAATTCGAAAAATCGTTCCGGCGAATCGGGTTTGCACTCGAGGTTCGGCAACATTTCTTTTTTCTTTAATATGTATTCTGTGGTGTTTATTATTTTTTTCAAACGATTTGAATATCGATTTCGTAATAAACGAATTTTTGTAATAACAATTATAAAGTAGCGATATTTTTCAGATCGGTATTTTACTATGATTGACCGATATTTTATTATAACACACTTAGATTTTTTCAACAAATCCGTACAGTATAAACAAGAATTAGTTCAATAAAGAAAAACATATCAATTTTTCGGATTTTTAAACATTTATAATTCGAAATCAAAGCCGCATATTGATAAATATCGTGACACATATTTTTTTTTGCCTCAAGAATCACGAAAAAATAAAAATTGGCATCAAAAGATTCGATGAACGCTTCTGAGATTCCCCTTGTTAGAATTACTATAACTTGTTTACGGTATATAATTTGATATACAATCTTTTATATGTAATCAATTAATTAAAATCATTGAATCAGAGTGAGTGCGAGGACCAGCTCAAGTTTAAGATCAGGAAGTACAGTGGGATAGCGCCCAGTGAATTGCCAAGTGAAACGTGTCTCGCGCGCAAAATCAAACGGCGACTCATCGCCGTAGCAATATCCGCCGCGTTCTTTCGCGGTCACGGAGATAAGGATAATGAGCATCTGATAGCGCGTCACGCAATTAACTTTAATCGATTTCAATTTTAAGGCCGCGCGCCGGTGTACCCTGAACTTTTCCATCCCTCCCGGATCCCCCGGAGAAATATCACGACGTAAAGGCGCGCGAGACGGAGGAACAAAGGAGGCGACGGAGAAAGCGATATATACATTGCAATTTTTCCTGCCCTTTACCGCGAGGCTCAAGGCTCGTTTCCAAAAGTAATTACCGCGGACGCGCGGAGCAGATATCAAGAGCGCACGCATACACGAAGAGTGCGTTGAATCAGCGAGATACACGCCGGGGGCCATCGGGATAATACCCGCTATATACGGTGCAACGATTAAAGCATTCGCTATTATTAAAAATCGTATGGGCAGTAATCATAGGAAATTGGATTTTAGCGATCGGTCGCGTAATAACGATGAACAGGAGGTGTTGAAAGCCGAGCGGGGAGACAGATGCAGCTGAATAATTTATGAAAATTTACCGTCCCTCAGGCGGCTCGCTTTTCGCCTCGGCCGATTGCAGACACAAATGTTGCATCATAACGTCTTACAATTTGTCTCCAAGATTGTTTCGGTTCGAGTTGCTGATATCTCAATCGATAAAAATATTGATTTCGATTTTTATTATTAATTGCACTGAGAGAATTATTTATTAAAATAAAAAAAATTTTACTTGATATAAAAAAATAATTTTGTATACTTTTAATTAAATATTTATTTGAAGCAAATTAATATATTTTGTGCATTAAAAGAAACGTTTTTCAAATTGAATAAAATATTTCTTTGATAAAAGAAACTTAATAATTACAACAAAAAGACAAATGTTAAATACAAAGAAATATTTACCTAGTTGGAAAGTTTTTTACTAAACTTAAAGGATTAATTTCTATTTTTCAGGTCAACATAGTGTATGAAATAATTAAATAAGAAAGAGAGAAAGAGAGAAAATGTTTAGATTAATTTTATAAATTGTTAAACACAGGAATTTGCACTAGTATAATATTTAATATACTATACTGTTAAAATACTTTATTTACTCTTATTTGAAAGTTCAATTTTGAGATTCATATTTAAAACATTACTTTATTATTACTTTATAAAAACATGAATAAAAACTCATAATGTTGTGCCTTTTATTCAATGTGTGTGATTTTTTAATCGTGAGAAATAAAACTTTGCTTTGTCCATCTGTCAATAGCGCACACTGCTCGATCTCGTATATTATAAAAGATTTGGTTGCTTGAATAAAAGAACTCTTTATTTAAAACAGAAATATAACTTTTTCCTCAAATAAATAACTTATTTACATTTAAAAACAATTTATTTAGATGTTGCTTATTTATGAAACAAATAAACTTTTTAGAAATTGTATGTAAAAAGTCATACAAGAAACAATATTTCAGCACAAGATCTTGCTATAAACGTATATTGCTCTTTTTCCAGTTTTATTGTATTATGTATATAAATCGCGGTCTTGATTCTAATATCAATTATTGATCAAACTTTTATTTAAACACAATTTTTTTCCTTTTTAAAAAATTATTTTTTTTAATTAAAAAATTTTAATTTAAAAATTTTATATTAAAAAAATATTACTTTAAATGTATAAGTGTTTTCTTAAATCTAACAAATATTTCTTGTACTCAAGAAAAATATTCAAAGAAATACATTTTTCTTATTTTAACAAATATTTTTTTCAATGAATATGGAAAGTAACGAAAATAGACAAAGCATTTATTATCGTTTTAAAGCTTTTCAAAAACTTTCAAAGAATACAAAAAGAAAGCAACAAAATATAAGAAAATAATATATAAAAGAAAATGTATATAAGAAAAAGTAATATAAAATAAGGAAAAATCTAGACAAGAAAGAATAAAGTATTTACGAATAAAGAAAAGAAAGAGGGAAAAGAAAAAAATCAAACGGCCGATGCGTAAAGCAATTTCTACACGATCAACAATATTGTACAATAATATTGTCCAATATTTCTCTACACTCTAGACAGTGCAAAATAAACTCAAAATAGCCTCCAGACGTTCAATACTGTGCAATAATATTGTACAAACATTCCTCTAGACAATACAAAACAATCTCAACATAGTCTCCGGCTGATTAATAATTGTGCAATAACATTAAGCGCTTAGGACGTGTAATCGGGACAAATCCACGCACAAACCTCTGTAAATATCGCGATTACATCCATAATAGCGGTACGGTGACTGTTTATGTATTATGCGAGACGTCTCTTTGTGCTCGCCAACAACAGGTAAATCAGCTTTATTAGTGATGCAAACGCGCTACGAGGAAATCGCAGCGGCTGATATCGGCGCGCGTGGAGTTATCAGCGCGCGCACCGACGCTATCCGATGCGAGAAATTAAAACGATCCATTAACATATCTATGAATATGAACCGCCTTAAAGTCCACGCGAGTGCATTCGCTCGCGCAAGTTCTCTTGTCACGCCTTCTCGAAAGGGAGCCACCATATCGATTTCGGTTAATAACCGTGCGATCGATACCGTCCCGATTAATCAATACCCCGCCGAGAAACCGGTACTGTCGCTTTATGACGTCGTATCCCACATTTATTGATTGATTTATTTATTCGTTTCGCCGAGACGCACACAAACACATACACATCGACGTGCAAAGCGCAACGGCAAACCGGACGAACCGCTTCGAGCCTGAATCTCCTCTGACACAATTTTAAAGCTCCCAAGATAACGATAGTCAGCAATTTACATTCAGCAAAATTTAAATACGATAAATTCGACGATGGAATGATATTATTATTCGGAAAATGTTCGTCGCACACGCAGGAGTCATTAAATCGATTAATTTTACGAAAACGAAAGTAACCCGACGATGGGATAACGACGTGTGGATAAATTACGAGCGGTGTGTGTCCCACCCTGTGTAAGGTCCGCGTGCATGCAACAGGTGCGTTTCGTGCGACTCTAAATTAAATTATTAGCGCGAGAGAAATTGCAGGTTGGACAATCGGCGACCTATTACCGACGTCCCGCTCGCTGCTGGTCGTCGGTGATCATTACGGGCCTAATTCGCTCGGCGATTAGCGGCGCAATGCAATAAATATGATTAATGCGCGACGCGCGTCACGTATCGTTGGGTATATTGCTACCGTGCGTAACGCTTTGACAAATTACGCGTCGCATCCGAGGGCGATTAATCATTGTACGTGGCTCGTTGCACGCGATGCGAGCCGCGACGAGTAGCGACGAGATAGTCGAGAGTAAATAACGCGCGACTCGCGAGGCTAGCGGCCAATTTTCGTGAAAAATGTATTTTTCCTATACCTTGTTCTGAATTTATAATTAAAAAAATAATTCCTTTTTGATCTATATACTTTCTAAATCTCGTAACGTCACTTAAAAAAAGTGAAATTGTGCTTGTGTAATGTTCAAGTAATTTGCCACTCTGTATGAATTAAAATTCACTGTTACACACTAAGAAAAAAAAATTACTTGATTTAATATATTTGCTCATTTACGAAATAACGTAGTATGAGCATTTTATAGCTTTGAATGAAAATGGAGCTTTTAATGATGTTAGTGAACTACCAACAGTCTGGGATCGTATCATTGATAGCAACGAAGATTACTGAATAACACCTTAAAGTATCATAATATTATCTTTTGTTATAAATTTTATATTACCAGAAAGATTGAAAATGAAAAAATCCTACACTAAGAAAAAAATTTGTCAATTAGTTCGATACGATCAACTAAACATTGGATTGATTCAATTACTAATTGCACAAAAAAGATACAGTTTGTTCATGTTAATCATTCAAATTTTCAAGAATTAATTAAATAAACTCAATATTTAATCGCATGTATCGAATTAAATATTTCAATTTTTTAATAAACTTTTTTTCTTAGTGTACCTTATTTCATAAATGATCTAATAAATATGTTATTGGTATTCAATTAATTATTCTATACCTAACCAGTAATAAGTATTTACTACAAACAGGTAATATTCACTTGTTTGATGCAAATAAGTTATTTGAATAGTACTAATAATTTTGAATCAAGTAATTTTTTTTATCAGTGTACGAAACTGAATAAAAATGATTTTACAATTTAGGAATAATTTTTTATTCTTATTAGAATGACAAATAAGTTGAATATTGCACAAGCTCAACTTCCACTCTTTTAGAGTAACGTTTCATTCTATGAAATTTAGAGTGTAATAATGTGAGAACTGTGAGAAGCACTGTATTGCTCTCTAATAGAGCTCATAGAGGGACAAATATTTCACAAGCCTAATTTTCATCCTAAAAGAATGATGTTTTACTTTACGAGATTTAGAGAGATAATTGCATTTTTGTACAACATTCCAATTTTATAAATGTCAGATGGGACCTTGCAGTTTCCGGCGATATTTTGCACACATTGACTTTTAAAGATCATAAAAATCGTACTAAAAATCGTATCGTGAACCGACTCACCTCGCGAACGGTTTCGGATCGATTTCGTAATGCTCTGTAATGGGTCCCGTCTTGACCACCCTGGCTAGCTGTGACTCCTGGACAAGAACCAAGCCCTCCTTCACATGCTTCTCACTCCATTGCACCCTGCACCTTCCTCTACATCTCTCCTCGTTGACCGCCCGATCGTTCGTCCGCTTCGTCTTCGCGCATTTCGCCGAGGACGCTTGCAAACTACGACGTTGCGATCCGGGCGATGTCTTCCTGATGGACGACATCGTAGGCGCTTGATGATTCAACTGATGATAGATCATGGCAGCTGGATCGCGGACTTGGTATCGCGTAATGAAAACACGCGTATGTGTGTGGTATACGCGTGCAGCGGGAATTTCAACGCTTGGTGCACTCGCGTTTTTCACCCGATCTCTCTCCTCCTGCTCGCAAATTTTCGCAAACTTCGAGCGATCTATCCAAGCGTGATCTACCCAACCGCGCCACTCCGACACCCAAGCTCTCCTCCGTCGGACTAGCGGACCTCGCGATCTCGATCCGGACGACTCGATCCGCACTCTCGCTCTCGATCTTACGGCCTGTATTCTCCGCGCTCGATCTGCTCTCAATCGGAGCCACGCACACGGAGCGAGCCGAAGCGCGCGGTGTCATTCCACATCATCGAAAAGGTGACGGCTCTTCTGTACTACGATACGATCGACGTCGATCTTCACATCTTTCCGACGCGCGCGTTAGAAGGAGAGCGGGAGAGAGGGAGAGACAGGAGAGACGGAGATCGCGTGGCTCACGGTCCAGCGCCGAGTCTGAAACTGGCCGCTGCCGGACCGGAGTCAACGAGAGCACGAATCCTTTCCTTCCGCGCGCTCCTCTCCAATTCGCTCTCTTCCTTCTTCGCGCGCCGAAGAGCACGCCGCGTGAGTCCGACACCGACACCGACACCGACACCGAAACCCCAGCCGTCTCCCTGGACCCCCCTCGATCCTCTCGCGTCCTCCCGCCGCAATTCTTCTCTTCCAGGGTCGGCTTGAAATCCTCCTCGCGGTCTGACTTCGTAATTATAGGTGGACATGAAATAGCGCTTCAATATGTAAATAAAGTAGCGGGACTCATTGTTCCTCTCGCGCGAAAGAGACGCGTTTTATGCTTTGACGATTATAATTTTACTGTCGTCTGCATATGTGTATAGATAGATCATTAGCAATGAAATTATTAACAATAATGAGAATGAGAGAAGTATTGTCTTTAGCCTTAAACTCTACACAGAAAAAAAATTAGTATCAAATCAACAATTCATATTGTTTCATATATAAACAAGAATATAAATTTTTAAAAGAATTTATAGTCTTAAAGAAACATAAATTTGCTAACATGAAAAAATTTTATTTCTTTATCAAATTATGCTTATTTAGGATTATCAAATTTCTTCAAGAAGATTTTATATTCTTGCTTATAAGCAAGAATATAAAATATATGTATATACATATATATGTATGTGAAATAATGAATTGTTGATTTGATAACCATCTATTACTATTTATCCTAATAAGAGAAGTTTTCAAAGTGATAATAAAGTTGTGTTCCGAAATTCATTACCAGTACTGAAAATTTATAGTATGCATAACATGAACTGGCAGTATATTGGAACGCAGTCTACATTGCACAATAATAGTACAATATAAAAATTGCCTCAAATTTATAAAGTCGAAAATTTTTACAAATAATTTTGTCAGTCATTATATAATGTTATACATTTTTTATATTTTTTAACTTTTATTTTAAAAAAATAAAGATTTAGAAATATGAATACATAAAAATATAAATATATTGTTTTCAAATCTTGAATTGTTTCGCTCAAGCGATATTATTTAAAAATTATCTAGATAAAATCGTATGTAATTTTATCTTTTGTCTAGATAAATTAAAATTAAATCTTTTTATTTGATCTAAGATACATTTACATGTAATTTATCTTATCTTTATTTAAGTTAATTATAAATTATCTAAGTGCAACACTAATTATTCGAGTATTTATAAAATTATACACATATGCAAAATATTACATATTTTATATTATTTTAATATGAAATACACAAATATTAAAATAATTTCATATAGAGAATAGAAGTCGGAAAATTAAAGCATCAAGAGTTTTTTATGACCGAATCTCTCGATCGAACTTTTGCGAAAGTACATTTCAAGTGGCTTGAGAGGAGAACTTATTTAATCAAGCTAACGACCGGTGGATAGACTATTCGTAGAATAAGTACCGACCATACGTACCACTTTTAAATAGTGTGTCCCACTACCCACTCAGTCCTCGAAACGTCCTACTTTTCCGAGCTTACGTTCACAATACCTTAAAAATGGACAGTGTTAATTAGGCGTCTGTACCTACGCGATATTTCCGCTCGGCTGACTCCTCGAACGGTATATGATGGTCGGGAATTATCAACTCGCGACTGCGTTCATGAGTCGACTGAATCCAAAACGCCAAGAATATCTCGACTGTCTATGGGGATTCACGGAAGTGTCAGCGCACAAAGAAGCATCCTCGAACGCGTTAACGACCGACGCGCATGCAGGAGCCACTTCGGCCTGGAACCTGGAAAGGAAGCGGTTCACCGTGTCAGAAATTCTTTTTTCCCTCTTCTTCTCGAAGCGCAACTTATGCACATGCATAATGGACTCGCATCCGAACATCTACGCTGCGATCGTTGCATGCGCGGACTGGATTCCACCTATGTCAGAGAGGATACTCTGCAAGCACATCACCGCCATCATCGCCACTACTACATTACCAGAAACGGTGCCGCGAACTAAAAGTAGCAACGGCAACAACAACAATGACGACGCGGAGACATCCGCATCCAGTTCAGAAAGAAATGGAAAAAGGAGAAGAAGAATATCGTGATCGAGGTTGAATCACTATGTGCAGCTTCACATAAAGGCTACTCTATTAGGGCTTTTGTCTTGTCGGAAATAGTGCCGGGGAAATTTTAAAATCGCTAGTGCAAAAAAGAGGATAAAGTAAGTAGAAAAAGGATTACACAGGTAGCCGTTAAATAGTCAATATGGATGAAGTGTATTATTTCCCATATAATTTTGGTTGCTGAATTCGAATCCGGAAGCGAAATTTTTGTACCACATCAGGTTTTTCAAAAAATTGAAGTCAAAACGCATTTTTGGCCATTTTTAAAACAACGTAGATGAACCTGACGTGCTAGAGCCTTCCAATAGGGATTGAATTAAAGCTTGAACATAAATTTCTGAGAGCAAAGTTTGATTTTAATTTATTTGTCTAATTACACAAGGCTCCGTGGTTTTTTCGTTTGAAGAAAATTTATCATTTCCTATGTATTTTTGCGCGCTGAACACGAATCCGGCAAGCAAATTGCTCTATCACGTCAGGTTTTTGAGAAAAGTATGATTAAAAGTGTCAAAAATGACGTTTTTTGACATATTCGTGATTTTTTTGATAGCAAAGTAAATTTTTTTTTCTACTTCCGCTTACGCCATCTTAAAGTATCAACTTTTACCTTTAAAATAGATTTTTTAACGTCATACTTTTTTTTTACTGATTTAATCTCTGTGTAGTGTGTAGTCACGGCATGACCAATATTTTACTGGCCGACGTGGTTTCCGTTGTTTGAATAAAAGTTACCATTTTCCATGTATTTTTGCGCGCTGAACACGAATCTGGTAAGCAAATTGCAATATCACGTCAGATTTTTGAGAAAAATGAGGTTAAATGTGTTGGTCGTGACGTACGTGACTACACAGAGATTAAGTCGGTAAAAGAAAAACGTATGGCGTTAGAAAAAAATCTATTTTAAAGGTAAAAGTTGACACTTTAAGATGACGTAAGCAGAAATAAAAAAAATTTACTTTGCTAGCAAAAAAATCACGAATATGTCAAAAAACATCGTTTTCGACACATTTAACCACACTTTTCTCAAAAACTTGACATGATGGAGTAATTTGCTTGCCGGATTCGTGCTCAGCGCGCAAAAATACATAGGGAATGATAAATTTTATTCAAACAATAAAAAAGAAGTCTAAAAACGGAGCCCTGTGTTATTAAAGCTTTCTAATTATAGTTATAACGCTTTCAGAAATTTAATCCACTTCAATTTAGAATAAGAAAAGTTAATATTGGATAAGAAATGTAGTTTGGAGGTTAGTTTGAATACACAATTCCAGAATTTCCTGGGCGGCACACGATGAAAAGTGGCAAGTTACGCGCGCGCGTAACGAAAATCTATTACTGCTCAAAATAAGGGCGCAACATTATTTTCATTATAATCATTTCAAAGTGTAAGTTCAAAGTAAAATATAATTTTAATTTTGCTTTCAGTTTTGAAAACGTGATTGACTCAATTTTTATTCCATCTAAAATAATACGCGTCTTTCCCTATAAACTCGAAGCGAGAGTTACGGTTTTGGCCAAGTCGCTCTAATCAGTGGAACGCACGATTAATTTGAATTGGAAGAAATTTACGTAAAGGAATGTTCCTGTTGTAAGTATCCGGTTTTAATTTAAAGCCTAATTCAAAACGCGAATTATCCGATGTAGAATTGCTAGCAGAGGGGGGTCTATTATTAGAGGGACTTAGCTGTGCAATTCTTTTCTGAAGATGACGAAGCTCCTTGTCGCGAACTATTCCTGCCACTGCTACTGTAGAGCTTGCTCTTCTCCCAACTGCTTGATCTCCTTCATTGCTGAGAGGAGAATCATCTCTGAATTCACCTCAGCATTTGTCGATGACCGCGTGCACATTCCTCTCTTTGGCGTACACTGAGAAAAAAGTTAACTTGACTAAATTTTTCAACTTAATTAATTTTTCATAATTTTTAACTGAGTTAGTTTTTTGTTCATATAACTTTAATGCAAAATTATTTATAGGTTATTAACTTTAACTTAATTTAGTTAGAAAAGAATATTAACTATCTAACCCCGAAAAAAATTAATGTGGATTCGAGTTATCAAGAATTTGCATTTGCAGAATTTTATGCATTTACCTCCAATATAAAATTGTACCGCTTTGAGTTAGAAAATATCTAATCACATTATTTTTAATATCGAATTTATCTCCGGAGATGGAATAAATCTTTTTATTCGCATCTCCGTCACGGAGCACTGGGGAGGAGCACTGCCCGTTTCAGGAAGAGATTCGTGTAACTGAATCGACCTTTAACTTCTCTCGTTACAATAATGGAGGCTGGTCGAAGGGCCGGTCGCGCGGTAATTGGAAATTACCGTGTCGTCGCGCATGGTGGGTCACGAGAGCGCTCTCGAGAGCGCGCCGACAAAAATGCGTCCACATTGGCGTCGGGTGCGCCGATGCGGCATCTCTCCGGCGCGGCGGCGGATTTATCGAGATCATAGAGATGACCGCGGATTCGTACGAGATGATCCGAAACAATCTGCTCCGATTTCCGCATGCGCGTGAAAAGCCGCGCGAAAGTCGAGAATAAAACCTTTGGCGGTGTCGCCGCTGTGCTGTGTGAGAGACCTCTCGATCCGATCTCTTCAGGAGGATCGAATTCCCGCACTCCCACACCACTGCGGATGAGAGAAACAAACACGCACGGGACTCGGCGCCGTCGGAGAACGGCTGATTTTTCGCCGTTTGACGCGAACATTTTCGCTCTTTATCCTGGACGCGGGAGATAAACGTGCTTGTAAAAGCGTCAATATGTTAATGAACGCGCGAGGGGGCCTTACCTTCGGAGTTTTCATCGCTTCCCGGAAACGTGCCCGAGGTGTCGATCTGAATTCGAGTTATGCCGCTCGTTAAATTGTAAAAATATTACATGTGTATCAAATTACAATTATAGTGGGTAATTTTGGAACCCATTATAAAGTGTGTATTTACATATAGAGATGAATCTGACGGTAAACTTACTTGGTAAATTGTGATAATTTTTGAAAGTTAGTAAAATAACAATTTTGAAAAAGTTTCAAGAATAATCAATGTTGATATACGACTTAAAAGGAGTATTTAGTTTTTAAAGATAAATAAAACATTTTATTTAACTTATATTTTTTCCATAAAATATCTTAATATTGTATATTAATATACTACGTAAAACATAGTAATAAGGAAACTATCTAGTAACTAGTGAAACATTAAATAAAAATTTTTTTATTAGGATTTTCAAAACAATGTGACAGGTTCAGTACAGTCTTAATTTATATTTCTTATATTATCATTTTTCAAAGAACATTTCATTTATTACCTTGATGTCTCAGTGATTAAACTGTAGTATAATTAAAAAATTTTAATTTATATAAAAAACAAAAAACTGAAATTTGCAATTGTAAACAAGAAACAAAATAAATGTTCTGCACTGTATTGCCGAAATATCTAACAAAAGTATAGAATAATTTTAGGTAATAAAACAACAAACTAAATTTCAGAATGTTAATAAAAATTGAGAATTACGTAAAAAAAATATTGAAATTTTAATATCCATATCACTCTAATTCTTATTATGTGACTCATCAGAAACAAAATTAACAGTGATTGCCGTTTATCATAAGAGATAGAGAGTTTATGGAGAATTGATTTCCTCAATTAGAGAGTACAAATTACGAAAATATAGAAGAATGTTGTTTTATTTTATGTATTAATGCGGAAAACGAAACATATATTTACTTATATACGCTATAAATACAACTACAAAACTATCAAAGACAATATATTTTATTAAAATTCAATAAATTACCATGTTACCGTAATTTTATTGTAAATTATAATTATAACATTAAATGTGGCAGTAATTTTACACCTCTTTACGTTTATACATGTAAGAGTAAAATTACAATTTACAAATAAAATTATTTTTCTTTATTAATTAAACAATTTGCAGAATTAAATTTGCAACTGAAACTAAATTTATAGAAATATTTATGTATATATAATAATTCGCCAACGAATGACGTTATACAACTTTTTTTAAGCTATAGGCTATACGAACTTAAAAATGTAAATATAATATACGTGATATTACCATCATTACGCTATATAATATTACAGAATTACGAAAATTAGATAGAGTTAATGAAAGTATGATGCGTAATTGATGTGTAAATTAAATTATTGTAAACATTTTGAAAGTTATTATTTAGCTCTACCTAATTTTTGTATTGTTAAATTTCGAGAGTTCATTGTTTTATTATATTTATGAAATATTACAAAAAATTATACATTTACATAAAAACTATAAGATATATTATTGATATTATAATTTTACATTTAATATGATATATTTAGAAGCACAATTAGAAGCAAAAAAAGTACTAATTTTTTTGAAAAGCATAATTTTATGTTTTTCCACATAAATTGTGTAATTTCTAAATATGTTATTTATTTAATTTTACATATTTTTTTTACATGGAGTTCATTATGGCAGATATTTCGAAATAATCAATAAATTCGTCCGAGATTCTCTGTAATGACTAGGACTCGAGCAACCGGCTAGACCATTCGTTCGTCAAGATTGCCGAAAGTACCATTTTTTTCGCAACATCATGGAAAAGTGGAGCTGAGTTCAACGCCATGTATCGCGTGGGACTAATGGTAATTAGGTTGGACCAGAACACACAGAAGGCGATGAGGAGAAAGCGTTGTATTTGCGCGTGCTCATGATCGAGGGGAGCATCCGCGGTTGTTTACGACAGAATTCGACGCCGATGTTGCAAGGTTGAACCAGTGCTCCGAAGCCTTGTCCGTAAATACGTCGATGCAAATACCTTGTAAATTCGATACCGGTATCGTTGGCAACTCTCGATAAAATATAGAACTATTTAACGCGTATATATATTTTACTTCTCGTTCCTTCTTTTTTTCCTCTCCGATTATCCGCGTATAAATTGAAATAAATTTTTCTTGACTGCGGAATTAACTATCATTTATATTTTGCATCGTGAGACTTCAATTATCTGAATGAAAATCTTTGCTGGCCGGTAAATGCCGGACGCGCGTCATTCGCGCGTATCGAGGTGCGTATCGCGAATATCGCGCTGCAAAGAAAGGGAAAAAGAACTGGTTCGAGCTGGTCGTCGAAGGTAGGTTCGAACCGCGAATAGACGAGAGCGGCTTACCCACATCCTTGGCACGATCCGCAACGGCGGTGGCGATCTCGCTTAGTGCTAATTGCCAGTGCTAATTGCTTGTCACCGCGCGCTCGTCGCGGATACTCGCACGTACACGCTTCTACGTACGACACCGAACACTCTTGGGGATACGTGGCACGTCGTGCGCGCGACACGATGACTGTCGATTCCAAAGGACCGACAAAGAACATTCCGCGAAAGTTTGCACAGACGGTGTTTCATGGGTCTTTACGCGCGCGATACGCGAAACGCTCGCGCGCGAAAGCGGAGGCCGTTGCCACTTTGTCGTCGCCGAGGCCCTCGGCGATTTATTTCTCTGGACACGAGACACTCGGATAATCATACGACTAAGATCCCACGGAGATCGCCTTCGTCTTCATGGAATCTCAATGTTGCGATATTGATTTAAGAAGAAATCGGGTTTAAGTGGATCTGAGAACTTATCGCGAAACGATCCTCACTCGCAAATTTAAGATTCTAAATTTTCTCGGTGTGAAAAAGGAGTAGGGTCATTGCACTTTAATTGAACAATCTAGTAAATGATTATTTAAGAAAAATAGAAAAATAATAAGACTTCCAAATAATAAATAGTAAATTAATTAACGTATTTACACCTAATTTTTAAATAAATTAGAATAAAATATCTTTTTTTTTATTTAAAAATATAATCGTGTTAATGAACAATTTTAATTATAAATCGACCGATAAAAATGTCAAAAATAAGCGAAAGAAGTTAATAACGATTGAAATGGATTGATACCTAATATTAGGTGTACAAATGCACAATTCAATTTTTTAGCTAAATTCAAGGTTTATTTTAAAAGAAAGTAAAACAAATTTTTTAATCAAAATATGCCGTTGCTTTGTATTAAATATAATACTTTAAGCCACCTTTCGCACAATTTATGAATTTCATCCCAGAAAAATGTAATGTCTTTGGACGTGATAAAGTTGTCAAGCCATTTTTGGATCTCATATCCACTGATAAAAAATGCATCGGATAAGGCATGTTGCATCGACCGAAATAAATGGTAATCTGCACGTACTATGTCTGTAGAATACATTGGATGCTGCAAGACATCCCAAGACTCATTATGATATCTTTTGTGTTATAAAAACAACGTGTAACAAAGTGTTGTTATACAACAATTTCACAGTTCTCCTTAAACAGTATACAGGCGTTTTCTTTCCAATTCCTGACTCAAGCGATTAATTAATATTGTCATAAGTCCGCAGTAACTATTTCACTTGGTTCCAGCTCGTAATAAATAAACACTTTGATATTCCTTCAAATGCAGAGCAAAACCTTCGTTTTGGAGCGTTTGAGCTTTGTGACCGATGTTAATGTTTCGCCAGAATTTATTCATGACTTCTTACGTTTCCGATTATCAAAAAGTGTCCATATTTTTATCGTCCGCAACAATTTAGCATAAAAAAGATTTTTTACGTTATTATTGAGAAGAGAAAGATACGCAGCTACTCGTTAATTTTTTTTGGTGAGTTCATACGAAACCCATTTTCCTTCTTTTTGGATTTTTTCCATCTCGTGTAGGCGTTTGGAAGTAGTTTGCTGCGTTATTCCTAACTGCTCTGTAAGCTCTTTTTGCGCTTGTACCGAATTCTCAGCGCGCAATTGCTCCAAATCATCGCGCTGTCACACTTCCGAGGCGTTGTTTGTCCGACTGCTTTTAAATACTGCTTTTAAACTTAAACCAAAAAGCGCACATACGATACTTTCTCCGACAAAAAAAAATTGATTCGCATGATTTTGTAACATTTTTTTCTGGTTGCAATTCGTAATGAATATAATACCAGATATGCACCTTATCCGTTATCATTTCTGTCGCTATTAAATTGAATACTTTTTATTTGAACCTTCTGCCAAACTAACAATAAGTGTCATTATTAATAACTATATGTACACTACGCAAAAGAGTAAGAAAATTAATTTTCTATATATTTTTTAACTGCTTAAAAAAGTTTGGATTCATTTGTACTAATAATAAACTGCGTAAATTATGCAGTTCCTAACTCAGCGTTTTAGTAATTCTGAAAAGATTATAATTGAGTGGCAAAATCAATGGTAAACTGGTCATTGTGAGGAAATAAAATTCGAACGTAGTCAATGCTACATAAAAAGTTAGAGATAAAAAAATGTTTTATTTCTTTAATAATTTAGTAAATTTTTACAATATTGTTTTCTCTAAAATACTCACTAATATCATTAAATTGCTTGTCAATATAATCAGTAATATTACGTATTCTGGTGTAATCTTTAAACTATAATATAATGTTTGAAAAAATCACACTATTAGTAAACAGCGGTCTGACCGCTATCATGTATCCGTTAATTTCATAAGTTCCTTATAATGAAAAATGTATATTTTTAATTATTCTGAATACTTGTGAATACGAGAGGTGGAAAAAGATATTTTAATGTAAGGATTAGCAAAAAAAATCTCATATACGAAGTGTCTGTAATGTTTGTAGAACTTTATTTATATTTTGGAAATGTTCAAATTATGAAAAACTGTGAAATATTTCGAGGGGCTACTCTTTTAAGGAAATTGTGGAAATTATCCCCCCTCAAGGGATGCTCTAGTAGGTCAACTTAAAATATTTCAAATGGAACTTTCCGTTGTAATATAATATATCATTTGAAACAGCATAAAAAAAGAAAATTTTTGGTACAAAGCGAAGGTTGATACATTAACTCATTCGGAGTTACTTAGAGTCAAAGTTCGAAAAAGGTCAATTTTCAAAAAATTATTACTCCCATTTTAAAGTTTTAAAAATCCTAAAAAATCCTAAGAAATTTAAACCATAAAAATTTTCCTAACATTAAAATAGAACATCACACTAGTAAATAAGAGTTAAATAAAACTTTGATGAAGAAATACATAAATGTTCAATACTGCGATAATAGTAACACAAACGGTAAACTCCGGAATGTGGAACTGCTACAATTTTTTAACCATTCCATATTAAATGTTCTCAGCGAGTGACAATGGGACTACTGCAGTGCTTAATGGGAACATATGACACATAAAGGTACATGAGTTTAGAAGACTTCTTGTCAAGGATGTTAAGTTATTAACAAGTAAAGTTTAAATAACGGTCTGTAAGACTGACATTACAGTTTAAAGGTTAAGCTTTAAGACCTGTGTTTGAAGACCGACAAATAATCACTGTTTGCATGAGCTAGGAATTATATAATTTATGCAAAATTATTATTTGGCACTGAAATTCGTTTTGACAGATATTGCAGGCTTCTTTCACTAATGTTTAATTATATTAAGCTATTTTTATTTATTCATTGATTGACACTATTATAATTAGAAATAACAATGACCCTATTATAATAGAAATTATTTTATCCGAAAAAATCTTATTAGAGAGCTTTATCGCCGTCGTAAAATATCCGTGATGTATCTCGCACTACTGATTTTTTATCATGCTATGGACAAGTTATATTTCGCTCATCAACAATTGGAGCAATCTTTAAAATTAAAATTTACACTTTCCGATGCATAATGTTGAGAGAAAGCAAGAAGTATCGCATCGATAGATTGATATAATAAAATTATTATTATCAATAATATTATTTATGAGTCTTTTATGCAGGTATATTAAAACGAGAAGGAGGTTTTAGCCGACATGGATTCTCGTATTTCGCGATGTCGGAGGTCAGTCAGGGTCAGTCAGGATTTGTCACTGTCACCAAGGGGCACGCTGGAGTAGAGACGCAAATAAGAGACGTGCTTTCACGTTTGAAAATTCAATCTGAAGCGAAACCCGAAGTCTAACATAGAGATGCAAGTGTCCGAAGCGATTAACTGTTCTCTTATCATCAATCGAATATAAGGTAAATGGCTTATTTACTGACAATGTCCAAATACTATAAAATTCGATCTTAATACTCTGTATACACAATTGGAAACAGAAAGCACATTTCTCTTTTTTGAAAAATAATACAAACACCTAGTTAAATAGTGCTCTCTAAATATCGTAAAGTGAAACACGTCACTATAAAAGAGTGAAAATTAAACCTGTGCAATTTTTCGAATAATTTGTCACTATAATAAAAGTATAAAATTCACTCCTATAAAGTAAAAATTGAATCTATGCAATTTTTAAGAGATTTTTTATCTTACGAATTTAGAAATTATCTTCTCCTTAAAAAAATTTGGCAGTGGACTAGTTTGATGCATTGCCGGTCTTAATTCGTGTATGTCCTTTATCCAAGACGTTTTAAAAAATTATCTTGATTTACAAATGTCCTTATCATGTATGATTGAATTTTGTATGATAAAATAATTGCTTGTTTTATATCTGTAATTTTTTTTAATTAATCCTTGTTTATATTGAAAGAATTTCACTAATTATTTAAAAAATTGAAATTTAAACGATAATTTTGAGCTGAAATGCGAAAAACATCGCTATCACATTGCGTTCCTAGTTACAGGTACGAGTTCTTTCTTTGAATGTATATTGTTATAACATTTCATTAAAAATAAATCTTCAATCTTCTAATTAAAAAAGATTTAAGATTTTCAATATTTGAGACATTATCAATAAAATTGGGCCATTCACCCTATCTTTTTTTCTTTTTCACGGCCGTAGAGCGTTATGTGGTTAATTCTGCGTGGATTCCTCGCATTCGCGCGCATATACACGTTCACCTCGCAGCGTCCGAAAGGTCAAACCTGCACTTTCCAGTGGCCGATCGTGGCTGTCGCGATCGGATAACTCGGAAAACTCATGCCATTTGTAGAGAGAAAGAGAGGCAGGACGCGATTGCGAGGTCGGCTCCTATTCGGTGCCGTTCGAAATCAATTATCTCAGGAGATGGAAAAGTATCATGCGTGTACCAAACGCGGGGGAATCGGCGCGCTTAATGATTTCTGTTTATAGGTCTACCTCCACCAGCAGATGCGATAAATTCGTGCCGCGCGTCATTGTTGACTTTGATGGCTCGTTATTTGCGGCACTGTCCTCGGCGCGATACGTTGACGTCTTCGCGCGCAATAAAATCGGTACGTCTCACTTTCGTGCCGCCGCCG
>QKQZ01001061.1:0-10262 GCA_003595255.1 Solenopsis fugax | reverse complement strand
AAGATATTTCCATTTTTACGAATTACCCCACCTAACGAATAGCCCTGGTCTCCCCTATTCATCTCCACTACTATTCAAACAGTATTAAAAAATATGCAACTATGATTACTGATTACTGTGACACTAGTGCCAATTAATTTTCTATACAAAATGTGCATGCACAGTTTTTCAATTTTCGATTTCATTTTTTAGAAATATTTATCCTTTACATTTCGATTTGTATTGCACGCTGCGTTAATGCTGAAAGATTAATTATTTAGGAAACCTTGATCGAACATTGCGGTAAGCTGTTACTATCGCTATTACCATCGTTACATAATGCACTTGGATTGAATAATTCATGAGAGATAATAATTCATAGTCCAATATTAAACGTCACTAATATAATCCAAAGAAAGGTACGAATCGATAAATCAAATTCCACAATTCGGTCTACGTATTAATCTCCCTAGAATCCGCGCAATAATCGCGCAATAATCTCGACGAGATAAAGAAAAAAAAAAAAAAAGAATCGAGAAAAGAGAAAAAAATGTTTGATCCTCCGAAAAATTGCAGAAGAAAACTCGATCTTTGCCTCAATCTTTCGCCTACCACTTGACACGCAGATAAAAACTGCGAAGATTCGAGAACGGTGCCACTTTCTACGATCGTCCTCCGCGGATATAGCGGCACCATTCCTCAATTCTAAACCGAATGGCCTCGAGGGGCCCGCGTCGGCCAATGGCGGAGCCGCGATTTTTAGCCCGACGGCCCTCCGCTCGCCTCGGTTCCTAAGCTGCTATATCGCTGCGGTGCCTTCTCTCTAATCGGTGGCTCGTTTCGACCAATGGCAATCCAGTTTAGACGGCGGTAGAAGCTTAGGAAATGGCTAGTCTCTATCTCCCTCTCTCTCCCTTTTTCCTCTCTCGGTCCCCTCGACCGTAGTAGGGCCGCGACCGACTCTCACGACACACAAGGCTATCCTTTGTCCGAAACCTCGCTTGGCACTAGGCCGCGTTGAAAATGTCTCCAGCTTCTGCTATAATCGCGCCGTAATTACAATAACGAGCGGCCCGTCGCCGACGATTCGGCACGCGGCGCGCGGGTCGCTCGCGTTTCGCGCAAGTAAGCTCACAATGTTTTCTTCATTTCTTCTTTCATTATACCATGTCTCGGTATAATAAAAGCAGTACCGATTTCCTGACGCACTAACGGTAAATTCGTGCGAAAATAGATAATACTCGTAATTAGATTCATATGAACAGATTTCTCTTATTCCTTTATCAATTCTCTCAAATTTCTTCGTTAAAATATTGATGAATAAAATTTGTTATTAGCGCAGAGAACTCTCATTGATATAGATATAAAACAATATAAAATCTGTGTCACATGCAGATATCTTCAGTAATAATTTAAGGAAATTAATTGTTTCAATATAGGAGAGAGAGAGGAGCTATTCGTTGCGGTTTTTTTTTTCTTTTGCGTCTCCAGAGTCTTGTATTCATTAAAAAAAAAAAAGTTGGACGGTTTGAAAGATTGAACCTTTCTCTTCACAATGCCGTTATAGATAAAACACGGAAATGTACTTGCTTTGAACTACATATAAAAATGTCGACCAGTGTCAAGTATTTCGAATAACCCCAAGCCCGGGGTAATTCGTAATCAGTCCGGGAATATTCTGAAATTTGTGTTTTAAGATGAAAAAAATGTAAAAAAGCTGTTGTTAAGACTCTGTTTTATTCAGAAAAGGATATATAGTATTATTCAGAAAAGTTGCACACAATAAAAAGAAATAAACACACAATAGAGAATTTTATTGCTTCGTTCAGCGTTTTCGGAACAAGTCAGGGACTATTCGTATTTCGTGTAATTACACCTGTTGAGTATTTAATTGTGTATTTTAGTACATAGAACGCGAATATAAAAGAAAAAATTGTTCGAACGACGATTCGACGTTCGCTGTTTCGAATCGCCCTGGCGTCAACTTTGCGCATTATTGCGTATGGTCTACAAAAATAGACATCACACAACAAAAAGTAAACACGAAATGTTTCAAATACATTTAACTGGACACGATACATTCAAAGTTTTCCAAAAGAATCTTATTTATCTTACATAAATTTTGAAGAAATGCTGACTGTCAGTAATTACTTCGACTGTCGCAAAACACATTTGTTACTGCCACGACTTCAATATGACGTCGTCGCCAACGAAACTTTATTAGCAACGTCGTTACATTAGGACGCGTTTACAGTATTTAAAGTAAATTTGTAACATATACCCATACAAAGATATTTCTATTTTTACGAATTACCCCCCCCCCTCTAACGAATAGCCCCTGTCTCCCCTATTCAGTTGTAATAACACGAGAATGCATTGTTCCGTTTTCGCAAGCGCCAACTTCCAAAAATTCTCGTATAAGTGAACCTCGCAGCAGTACGAAGAGGTACGAAGCTGATCAAATGGTGCCGAATGGTCTCGTTACTGGTGTTGTCGTTTGCATAACGCCATCATGGAAAACTAGATCGCTGTTACTTTCAGACCTCGTTTCACGTCGGCGAGATAAACGTGACGATTGCGATTTGACGGAAAAAGGAGAAAAACAAGCGTCCACGCCTAGACGCAAGTTATCTGAGTCGCTTTGTTGCATGATCGCGAGAATCCCATTCACCTGGCGGGACCGCTTAGCGGTTTCCGAGCCGAGCGAAGGACGCCGGCGTTGTACACGACGATGGATGTCGAAAGGCTCCGACAGGAGAGCGTTGCCTGTCTCTCGCGAAGGCACAATGCGGTATGCCTGCCTGCCTGCCTGCCTGCTTGCCTGCCCGCCGTGCCTCATTAATGACTCGAAATGATGCTCGAGGACGACGATCGCGCGCGAACTCGTCGCGTATCAAAATTCTCGATCTTACGGGGCGAGCAGAGTAAAAATAAGCAGCGCGATGAATAGTAAGTTGCGCGAAACGAAGAGTTCCCATGGAGACCTATTGTTGCCGTCGTTGTCTGATCCCTTGATCGCGTCTCCTTGAGCATGAAAGTATTAACAGACAGTCACGAGCCACGTTTTGAGCGCACGCCACCTACGTTCCCGCATAAGATCGCAATCGCCGGCCGTATAATTAGCGCTCTATGAAATAAAATGATAATTCCCAAACCGTCCCCCCTCGGAATTCCCTTGTAACTCAGAAGACCCGGTTCCCGTATTCGCGTGACAACCGAACGGCACGACATTTCGCCAACGACGGACGGACGGACGGACGGACGGACGGTCGCGGCGGCGACGCGCGACGCTATAATACTTGGACGAGACGGTAACATTCGCGACGGTTTTTTGGAGCGACTCCCAAATGCGAGGCTCGACGTGCCCTCGAAATGATCACCCGAAGGGTTTTCAGACACCGGCGGCGGGCGAGGTACCAGCTGCCAAATCTTTTACAGCCATTCTCTTTGTCCCCCTCTGCCCTTTTCTCTTTCTCTCATTCAGTGTTCTCGCTAACGGCCATGAAGCAGCCAATGCGTGTACGGAGGGGCCGCTTCCTTTTCTCCAACGGCATAAAGCTATGTGCACGCGTCTGTGCACGTATAACGCACAGACAGGATCGGGATGGGTCTGCAGCTAATCATTTTTTAACGCTCATCAAGGAGCGCGACAGGATAATCAAACAGATATTTTGAAAAAAGCTTCCTCGATCTTTACTTCTGCACAACTGATGCGTGACTTAAAGAATATTTCAAAGTTAAATTAATTTTGTAACGAGGTAGGAAAATTGAAAATACATTTCCAAATGCTTTGATTCTACGCACGAAAAGCAAACTAATCGCGCGAATTTTATTTTCTCAAATTTACAGTGGTTTACTATATGAAATCACTGAGAGAAAAAATTATAGTGATGACAATGACTATAAGGAAACAACTATACAAATTTTGTTAATAGAATTATAATATATAGATCAGTGAACTATATTATAGTTATTGCAACTAAATTAATGGTTAAAAGAACTAATAAAAATAGTTGTAATTACTATATTACATAGTGCATTACAACTATTTTTTATTAGTTCTCTTAACCATTAATTTAGTTGCAATAACTATAATATAGTTCACTGATCTATGTATTATAATTCTATTAACAAAATTTGTATGGTTGTCCCCTTATACACAGAAAAAAAAATTAGTATCAAATCAAGAATTCATTATTTTATATATAAGCAAGAATATAAAATTGTCTTGGAAGAATTTATAATCTTAAACAGACATAATTTTCTTACATGAAGGAAATTTTTCTCTTCATATAAGCAAATTATGTCTGTTTAAGATTATAATTTCTTCCAAGAAGATTTTATATTCTTGCTTATATATGAAACAATGAATCTGGATTTAATACTAATTTTTTTTCTGTGTAGTTGCCACCACTACCATTTTTCCTCTCAGTAATTGAGACATTAAAACGTGTCTAAGAAACTTTTCTAGGCCTTAAAGACATAAAAGAGTAAAACATATCGTTTAAGCTTCTATATCAATTGTCTTTTCAATTTCCACTCTTAAAAAAGATGGAATTTCGGTTTGAATATCAATCACGATTTTAATCATGATGTAGACCGAGTCAATATCCTACGCGAACATTTACGGGATTATCTTAGTTTTAGTATCATTACTGCTCGGAATTACGACCGTTCATTATTCAACAGCTCGCAACTAGCAATCATTTTCAACAATGGCCGCACCCATTCTTTGCAACAACAAACGCGTACGAAAACTTTAAGAGGCAGACATCTCCGGCGCGCGACATTCACAGACGATCGCAACTCTCTTTGAAGCCGGTCGAGAAGACTCGTACCTGACGTACCTGGCATACACCACAACAGTATTAGAACTGCAATCCGATAATGCTGGGACACTCTCGAATCAGTTTAGCTCGAGTTAATGTCGCGGCGCACGGAAGTACGCCTTGATAACATTAACGTGAAACTGAAACTGTTTAATCAGCGAATACATTTGATTAATCGGCGACTTTTTTTTCGCATCGTGGGACCCCATTTCGATATTTTCGTCCACGTCGTGCACGCCTAACAAGACTTTCGTCGTAGTCGCGTCTGCCTAAGCGGTAATCGGACACCAAACGAGGCAACGGAGTCGTTGTCTGGTGACCCATTTATCGCTCTACGCTGTCTAGTATTACAACCGCGAGAAGAGTTGCGTCGCGAAATATTATCGTACGGACCACGGTAGATTCGTCAGTGACAAAGAAGTGACAGTGATGGACCGAATCGTGTGATGAACACCGACAGAGGGAAAGCGAGATCGTTCTATGTTTCCATCGAGATTCCTTGATTTTCTTTCGTAATCACAATATCTGCAACTGCGCCCGATAAGCCAGGAAGACTAGGACCACTCTAGAAGTCCTCCGTCGCTCTGAATTTATTTTCTACGAACGACATGCGAAGCAAAGTGAAATGGTATGGTACTTCAGAACGAACAACGTACTCTAAGACTGAGATCAAACATATTTTATTCATTTCTGAAATATTTTATTTGTGAAAATACGTACTATAAATTAATCTGGTTTAATTTAAAAATTAAGTTTTAAATTACAGTGTAACTGAAAGCAAACAGCGTATCAATACATTGTAAATATTATTTTAATAGTTAATAAATTAAAAAAAAATATTGAATTGAATATATTTGCGTAGTAGAGAAATTTTTACCTCCATCGGATTGAAGATCATATCATTTGCTTATGTATTATATTTCATATCCTGTACGGCACGACGCTGCATATATAGGGTAGCAGCTAACGAAAATGTTGAAACGGTCAGCCAGAAGAGATGTAAGAAAGGCGAGACGATAAGCAGAAAGGAGCGGACAAGTCAAGAGAGAAGATAAAAGCGAGCAAGCGAGAAAGAAAGGGAAAGAGAGGAGAGAGAAAGAGCGAACTTCATATGCATGTATGCAACAGTTAGCGCATAGTGCGAAGAGAGACGCTATTGCCGACGTGTGCACATGAGCCGAAGTGAAACACGACGAGAGAAAGAGACGGAGAGAGAGAAAAAGAGAGACTGTGCCGGTCTCACAATGTCACTTTTTCAACGTATATACGCGCGTACACGCACACGCACGTCCGTATGCACGTAGAAGCGCATACGAGCGAAGAAGACGAGCGGAGCTCTCTCTGCGGCGGTTGAATATCGGCGTTTCAGTCGGCGTGATAAAGCGAAGCCTCGCGCCGGATGAAATTTTGCGGCGTACGCACGAGGGACGATTAAAACGCAACAGATCACCGCCGCCATCCGTCACCGGATTAGCCCCCGCGTGTTTTCAACTCCGCTTCGCTTCACCGCCGCGTGTGTGCGAATGATATTCTAACGGCCCGCTCGCGGATCGTGACGGAGAGCGTATGGAAAGCATCTCGTCATTCGAAATGAATTAACGTCCGAAGAACTGTAATCATTTTATCCTATTATTGTTATCCAGCAGGTGTGAAATGAAATGAAGGGGAGGGGGGAAGTGAGAGGGCACGGGAGGGATTTACGGTACCGCGTGCTATTAGTTTTATAAAAATTGATATTTTATCTCCTATTAGATATCCACTTCTTGCAGTTCTTTTTCCATTTTCTAAACTTTGATCATCTTTGTGCGACAGTAAACTTATATCAATTAATACGATAAATTCATCGAACAGATCGATAGATGAAATCGATTTGATTAATTGAGTCAAACAAAAGAGGTACAACTTTTTGATACCATTGTCTAAAGATTAATTAGAAAATATATCTTACATACAAAATTTTTTAAATTTTTTAAGGGTAGACTTGAGAACTATCTCTGCGATTGTCAAAAAATATAGACCTTGATTTGACCTTGATTAATTCCGATGCAGATTGCTCCTCGACATTCAATTGCGTTGCAATTTTCACTCATCGACGAAAGTCGGTGCAAACGTCCCGATCTTCAACCCTTCAACCGGTAGCAGTTACAGCTGATAATCCAGCGATAGCGAATTTAGTCCCTCGAAATTATTTATCTCGTAAATAATTTAAAAGCCAAGGGCGTTAATTACGCGAAATTAGCATCTAACTTCCAACACGACAAGAGAAACTTCTCTCCGCGTAGGGCGGAGAAGATGGGGAGGTGGGGGAGAAGGAAGAGGGGAGGTGAAGAACACAGGAGTAGTTGTAAATTGCTTTATCGTATTGCGGGCTCCTCGGCGGCGCATTCGGATGAACGGCGAACGAGGCACGGGGAAACGAAGTAACTGATTTATGAACCGGAGTTACGAGACGTCGTCTAACACGATGGGAGATCGGTTGCGTGCCCATGAATGTCAAATAAACGCACGACATGGATTCATCGGAGCGCGGCTTATCACCACCGACACGCCGTTTTAATCAGTTGGGACACACTCGGACAGGATCCTTCGTACGTTCTCTCCAGCTAGGATAGCCGGTTTATCTATTAGATAAACTTTACTATACTTTATTCGCGCGAGCTTTGCCACACTCCTACTAAACGCTAACGTTGTTCGTTAACGAGCTAGCCGGCCGCACTAATTATCCCCAGGGTCTACGTAATCACTTAATACCTTGTTATCCGATTGTATCGGACGTTGACCTATTTTGCAGTTTCGAAACATTCGCCACTCATGTGTCCGGGCGATTATTATTTAAAATGGCCTTTCGCACATCGATGCATAGTCGACCATTGAGAAACTTTTCTTTCGTCGCGCTGAGGCAATCGGTTATGCAAGCGCGAAGTTCCAAAGCGGAACGATTTAATTACCGCGACGAGTCCGACAAGATTAATACACGAGATTTATTTAAAAACCGGTTGAAAGCTACGAAATAAAATTTTTAAATAGTTACACGATGTCGCGATGCATATGCTATAAATTTTGCAAAAATTTTGACAAAGTTAATTTTATACTGATTACTAAATAAACGAATCACAAAGTCATTAATATAAAATAACTATTTTTTTATTTGCGCAGAAACTAATTTAAAAAATTTAACTTTTATTTTTACTAAATTGTGTGTCAACACTGAATTATATTGCTTTAGAATAACAGTTTGTTCAACAGTATTTTAATTTTTGAATTCAAGAATAGAATAATAAAAAAATAAAGGCTAATAGCCTTGTTTTATTTATTATTTTTTATTTTAACTTTTAAATTCTCAGTTTTCGAATAGTAGCTGTTCTCTTAGAAATTGGTATCTCTTAGAAATGACATATCTCATAATTTATAGATTATTTAATTTAGTTTCGGAAAAATATAACGTTTAACAATTAATTAAAAATTTTAGCTATGCACGATGGAAGCATACGACACTAAAATTTTAATGAAACTTCTCAGCGATCGCTATTCCTTCTTTTTCCCCATCGATAATATAGTAAGACTCCGGATTACGCACACTAACTCGTTTTACTGCGTATTGCGATTTATTTCTATCCGCTCTCCCTTCGAGTACTAATGCCGCTTTGAAGTTCCTCGAGGAGAGCGTTTCCGACGCCGTCGATCGGTCGCCGAAATAGGGGGGAAAAAACGAAGGGGTAAACGAGAGACGAGAGGCGAGGGCGAGAGGGAAACGGACGGAGAGAAGATGTGTCATTTTCGTCAATTTAACGGACCCCCTTCCTCCCACGACCCCCAAAGCAGCTCGCGGCGCTCGGTCCCCACCGTTGGCAGTGCCCTACCAACTTCCGCCCCTGGCTCGCTCCCACCCTCGTCTCGTCGAAGCGAGGTCAATCGACGGAGAGGGCTGAAGACGACCCCCACCCTCTCGCAGCGACCCTCCCTACCACGGCTACTCAATATCGTTTCATTACGCACCCTGCTCCACCGACCACCCAACCACCCTTCTCTTCCTCACCGTCACCCTTTCCGTCTCTCTCTCTCTTTCTCTTTCTCTTTCCTTCTCTCCCGCTTTCTCTCCCGTCTCGGTTTAACCCCCGTCGTACTCCTCACTTCGCCCTCCTTACGTCCCTACGCTCCTACCACGGCGACGAAACACGAACGCCGACGAATTTTTATTGTTACTTCTCGCGCCGCTTCCTCTGACCTCCCACCCCCATCCGCCCAGCGCCTTCTCCTCTCCCTTTTTTATGCGCCTTTTAACGATCAGCAGTAACTGCGCCCATCCGCCGCCCCTTGCTCGCACCCGCCTTGCCTTGCCTTGCCTTGCCTTGCCTTGCCTCGCGTTGCCTTGCCCTGTGCTCGTGCCGAGCCTTTTCGGAAAAGGGGAACGGATGCGGCTGAACAATGGGAAACGGGATGATACGTATACGTCGAGATATATTGCTCTCCCCCGAGTTTGCATTCGGTTTTCGTTTATGCCTCCCCGGCACGATATAGGAAGTAATCCGGCTAATCGGAAGTGACGCTGCACAGCCTTATTATCAGCTCGACCGGTACGAGTCTCAGATCTCGCGAGATGGATATCGCGTTTTAGCGGCCTTTATACATTCAGCTCTCTTAAGAACTATTAATATTACATCTTTCATAAACGCTATGTATCCCCTATAAATCTTCCACTAGACAATGAAATATTACCGGATATGTGTGTAACAGCGAAGCGCATGCTCGCATAATCCACGCTTTGCATGAATGAAAGGCGAGTGTGCTAGATAGATGGGCCTTCACTTTTCTTAACATCAGAGAGATTAACGCGATCATTTTGACGACTCGGAAGTAACGTTCGATTCCGATGTTACTCGATAAAACTTATACACCCCGTTTATTTCCCATCACAATGCGCGATGGTTTCTCACCTTGCGATAATCACACTGATACGCGAAGTTCTCCTTCTAACATTCCGCATGTGTTACCTTTAGCAATTGCTACACTTTTCATCCTTCCAGTCTCTTTATAAAGGCGTTAAGATAATTTAATAAAGTTTAATCGAAGAGCTGTGACATTCTTTGTAAACAGAGAGCGCTTAATTTCAATTTAACTTTCAGCACCGAGAGTAAAGATTCAAGATGAGAAGCGTAAGCAGAGCGCGCGAGAAGGACGATCGTTCAGAGGAAGCTCTAAGCATCGTCTTCTAATCGGCGCACGTGCACGCGCGTCACGCCGTTGCCTCGCAACTGGCATACCACAGCCGCGAGAGGATAGGGCCTTTTACCTATACTACGTCGATCCACTTCCGCGTTTTCACGTCCGCCGAATCCGCCTCTGTCCTGCAGTCGTATACGGCGTCCACGTCGTGACGGCGCAATAACGCAATTCAGACATCGTTACTGCGGACACTCTCGCGGCGCACGGTGCCCTCGCGAGATCGCGACGCCC
>QKQZ01001060.1:0-20428 GCA_003595255.1 Solenopsis fugax | reverse complement strand
CGGGCACAGGCCCCGCTTGTATGTGCACATGTATACGCCGGCACTACCACCACGGGACAGGCGTGAGAGAACTTGTCGCCGGCGATAATAGTTTATTTGTCGCCGGGGCTCGCCGGGCGACGGAGATATGTTCCGGTTTCTCGTCCCGTTCCACACCCGTCGAGGATTGTTTATTATGCGAATTGAACGGGCCGAAGGCGATAAAGATCCCGTCTGCTCCTCCCCGCCCTGCTGCGCCCCGTCCCTCGCCCCGCAATTTCGCAATTTCGCAAACGGCCAGCCAACTCTATGCGTTATCCTGTTTTTGTCCCGATACCGCCATCAATTTTGAATCGCCGCCAATTAGATCCTGATATCATATTACACACTGTGGTTGTCGCACGAATCGACGGAATAATATATATTCAAACAAAATTTCGTGACTCATTACGAAAGAATTTATCTTAGTGTTCTTAGCCTTAACAAATTTTTCACAAATTTTGAGAAAAAATGATTTTTCCAGTTTTCTCTCTCTTAAAATAATGTCATCTTTATGATCATCTACACCAATTGTTTCTTTCACTTTTAAGAGTTCTAATATAATAAGTAATTCATCAATAAAATCCATTATTATTTTTTTGTGTTTTTTACTGAATACCTTTTCCTTTTTTTATTAAGAGAACATTATTCAATTCTGAAGAACGATCTTAAAAGATCTTCCAACGAAATATATTCAAACTTTTTTTTTAAAATACGTTACATGAAAAGTATCAATAAAGAAATAAGTAAAATGTCAGGCAAATGAGAGTCCGACGCAGTTAATTTTCTTAAAAAATCTGGTGAATATTTATATCTTCGATATTTCTTTTATTTCATCTGGAATATTGAATTTCATAAAAAAAGTCTTATGATATTTGGTAAATAAAGTAAAAAAGCTCTTGTACCATTCATTATTTTCTTTATCGAAAAAATAATTTATATAAGGTTGAAATAAGACACGATCCTCTTAGCAGCGTGCACACTTTGTTCCTGTTTCGTGCTTCTCTTCATCTTTTCTCCGCCTCGGTGGTACCTGCGCGAAACATTCTCACCTTCGGCTCCGCGCGGGCTCTCGAAGGTGCGAACGAGACTTAATTCGAGACCCTCGCTCGCTCGATGCCCCCGATGACAAACGCCCCGACCTCACAGCCAATTTTTTAATACCATTTCTGGTGACCAATCGCATCGTGGAAAATTATTGCCCGCCCCACGGATCGTTTGTTTCTACGCGGGAATCTACCTGCTGGCGCTTAAGCGCGCCTGCAGCCTCATACTTTAAAATGACATCTTTTTCTCCCTCACTCCGATTCGGTGTGTCGCTGTGATCAGATAATTTTAACTTCACCCCTCGTTATCTTGATTACTGCTCATACACGGATTCGGTATTGATTTCCATTCTAATAGCGATCTACAAAAATATATTGCAATAAAATTATAATTATAATACATTGCATTATTAATACCAATCTAAAAGTCAAACAAGTAACATGGTCGATTTTTCTTGCTTTCAACTACAATATCAACGACACCAATGAGAGGGTCATCTATTCCTTTCGAAAGATATTTCAATCGCATCAGTTTCGCTATCGTTCCTGATTAAACGCTAATAAGATCCGACTAATTGAACAGCGGAATTCATCGCGCCTATTAACTCGCGCGGATTACAAGGGTGGCTTACACCCGAGACGCGCGGAAACAAGCCGACAAGAAATACCGAACGATTTTCATTCTGTAGGCCTCTCGTTACCTCCCGACGAAACATCCGGGAAATGCTATTAGCGTCTAACTTATCGGCCAATTTGTCGTCCGGACTCCGAGAACGATTAACGTGCCACGTGAAGTGACGCAGATAGTCAACAGGAACGAAGAAGAGGAAGGCAAGGTCCGAGCTATTCTCAGGATCGTAAGAGCCGACAAATCGTTTGTCACAGATCCGCCGGTAATAACCCGAAGGCCGGCTTTATCGGCGACTAAGTAATAGCTACCAATAGGCGAAGGGCCCCGAAGGGCCTTATCGGATCCATTAGAGAGTACACCGTTGTCGTGATTTTGAAGCATCGCCAAGACGGGTGGGTATCTTCGATCGTTCGTCACACGGATTCTTCGTCGATTTGAGACAAAATCAGAAGCGAAGCAAAAACTAAGATTTTCGGACCAAGTTCTTCAGTGGTAATGCTTGAAAAGAGAGTTCTCTAGTCTTTTCATGTAATATAAGAATTTTGAAAATAAAATTATGATTAATATACAAATGCTTTTCTATCTACGACTACATTGACTTACTAATTTTCAGACTTATGACTAGCATGCAATTGACTAAAAATTAACTAATAGTATATATTAAGCAATCGTTAACCAGTGATACAAATTGACTATTAATCTT
Source organism: Solenopsis fugax (assembly GCA_003595255.1). NCBI lineage: Eukaryota > Metazoa > Arthropoda > Insecta > Hymenoptera > Formicidae > Solenopsis > Solenopsis fugax. The sequence continues at coordinate 18,030 of QKQZ01001060.1, read as the reverse complement.
AAAATATTAAGAATTATATATTTTTAAAGAAAAATAAGTTTTTTAATCACTTGTTAAAGTTAATATGAGTTTAAACTAAATATTAATTTTAATATTTAATAACACCAAATATTAAAATTATTATGTATAATTATTATTATTACGTTTCTCTTTATTATTATCTTTATCATTATATTAAGAATTATAATCTTTAAAAAAAATTTGTTTTGACATTTCATAAAGATCTCATAAAGGTTTCATAGAAATCTATAATCGTTTTTAATAATAAAGCAATTATTTTAAAATAATGTTTTAATTATATGAAATATGAGTGTTATTCGATTTATGATTAATTCGATTTAAGACCGGAATCTCAGAATGTAACTGTAAATACAGATATTTTTAAATTTTTTCAAATTTATTAACTGTATAATTTTCATTAAATGATTTTCTAAAATATAATTGAGTCTTATAAGAAAAAAAGTTTTAAGAGTGTATCACATCTCTATCAAAGTATTTTCAAAAATTTTTAAATTTTATAGATTATTCTCTTATTACGTTAAGTATCATCGAAAAATTTAAGCATAACTTTTTTATTAATTTAAATGTTTAATTTTTTGTTTACTCTCAATTCTTAAATAAAATCGTATTATTTATTTGCAAAGATGAATAGTATTACGAATTAAATTAAATTTTTACATACACTAATAAAACTCTAATAAATATTCGTGCACAAGTTTATTTGGAGCTACGTACGATATTTATTTATTAAAAAAAATTATTTACCTGAAATTGTAACAATTGTAACAAATATGACTATTCTCGCTATATAAGCCATTATAAGTCAAATTTTTCGTTGTTTTCTTCTTTGCAGCTTGTTTCAGGCTCAAAATTCGGGTATTAACAACCAAATTTTTTTTTCATTAATTAAGAAAAAAATAAATCTAAAACCCTTAGAGTTTTTAAATTTTAATATCTTTTAATTAATATTGTAGAGCTCTAAAATATTTCCAAGTTAATCGCAAATAAAATATAAGAATTTTAAAAAACTATATTTATAAGAAAGAGAGAAATTATGTAAAGAACGTTTTAAAATAAAAAAAAATTTTAACCATTTTGCATCATTTTCATGTGAAATGTTCATGAATTATTCAATTCTCTTTAAATGTAACATCAAACGAGGCAATGTCACTTATTACATTTAACTCATTATTATAAATAATTTTTTCCAATTCTTTTCACATTAATATTGCATTAAAAAAATATTTTGAAATAACAAATTGTGGTTTTTATTACTTAAATTTTGTTCATTATTTATTATTTTAAAGTTGGCAATGCCAAAAGTTTTTGTATTAAAAGATGTATATAAATAAAAAGTTACGACACTCCTCCGTTCCTTCACTTTTGAAAGCGTAGAACCTCCGTAATAAGATAATTATGAACCTGTATCTCTTTATTCATCTCAGCCCTAATAAGATTGAGACAAAGAAACATAAAGTTAGCAGGTCGTTCATTTCATTTGATTGACATATCGTGCCTGTTATGGTGTATCATCACTATTCTAAAGAATCATACCGTAATTTAAGTCTATCGCCTATGATGCGCATTGGCGATTACGATTATTTATCCCATGTGAGGACACAATACCTGTGTTTTCGCGTTTTACGAGGTATTATAAGCAAGCGAATGGCCGTCGAGCAACGAGTAATACATTGTCTACATTTTGGCACGATATAAACGTTTCGCTTGATCAACGAAATAAGAGGCATCCACTAAGCGGCTCTGTAGCGGATCTGGTCAGGTTTCGTCGTATAAGACTGTTACATACATCAGGTAAGAATTCATGGGGCTTCTTGTATCGTATTTGTACTTCGAGGTTATCGTACCTCATCTCGCGGTACGTGATGAGGAACGTAATAACGATTGTGTGTGAACCCAGGCTTCGTAACTGGTTTTCTCGGTTTCTGTAATTCTCGAACGAGACATTAGTTCATCGCACTTTACCCGCACGCTTCTCTCATATACATATATGTATATATCGTGAGAACTTGAGATATATTTAGGCAAGGAGGTCATAGGCATTGGAAAATCAACGGCTCGATTTAATAATTGTATACCACTGGACAATATTTATCAATTAAGTTCTCGTATAATAAATACTTTAAACGTGACATCAAACATATTAATCATATATAAAAGTAGACGTTTAAATAACATCTACTCTCGTCAGAAATGAAATGCACGGTATTTTAGAAAAATAGAGATATATAAAATGAAAAGTAGAGATATATATAAAATACCTGGGTCGAATCGAATCGAATTAAATTTTGACAAATTTTTTACATTATTCGAAACGAATTGAATCGAATCTACAATTTTCATATAAAATCGAATTGAATTTCTTTGATTCAAATATGAATCAAATTCGAATCAAATTTTTCTGAAGATACCATTACTAATTTAAATGTAATAAAATATTGTGTTTTCAATGACATTAAGATCCTTTTCAACAAATGATAAAATTACTTGCAAAAATTTTAGAAAATAATTTTAAAAAATGTGCTAAGTAAAAATTTATAATAATATAATTTATATTAGATATGAGGATAATAGATACGAAGATAAATGAATATTGAACATACATATACTTTAATGCACTTTATTTGGAAAATATAATGGATCAATTTTAAATTCTATCAAATTATGATACAAACCTATGAAATATTGACATAAATTTAAAAAACAATTGTCTATCATGTACCCACAGAAAAAATTTCTGGATTCAATGGTATTACTCTTGTATGTACTATATAAAATAAGATTGATATAGAAACAATCATTGAAAAGATAATATTATATTCTTAAAAGAAAAAACTATTAAATCTAAAATAAAATAATCATGGCTATCTCCGTAATTTTTTCAGACTGATTTAGATTAGACAATGAAAATTTGGTGAATCTCATAATATTCTTAAGTTAACAATAGATTGATCTGAGGAAAATTTGAAGAATGTTGTTTGTGATAAAATATCATGAAGGCTCACAAGAAAGCTGCTCGCTTCGTAAATACCAAAGATATCTCGTTTCATAGCCAAATAGTCTATTAAATCCATAAGGACTGTTGTATGCGTAGGCAAAGACTATTGAGTCTCTATGGATGTTGATTATAATGCGTCGCATGCGAATCTTCATTCGAGAGAGCGCTTGATTGCACGATCTCCTATCGATAATATCTCGAATTACGTAACGATTAATCATCGTGTAAATTTAATCATAAAACATCGAGCAAATTTTTATTTTAAATGTAAGAATATATAAGCTCTAGAATTTATATTTGTTACTTTTGCCTTAAAATAATAAGTCAATCTTATTTAGTTGGATGGAGGAGAATAGAAATTATAGACTTCATCTTAATATTGCTTTCTTTTTATATCACACAAGGTTGCAATAAGATTTAAGTACATAAAGATTATTTTTAGCTTTGTTATTAGAAATCTTTTTTAAGAGATTGCACACAAATAAGATTTATTATAAAAATTATTAAAAAAAATTGTGGAAATCGACAAACAATTAGATATAAAATAGAAAATTAGTATGCATTGATACAAGATCAATCACACAAGAGATATAAATGAAATAATCAAAATAAAATCGATCGATTCAAAATCGAATCTTTCAGATTCGATTCGAATTCGAACTATTCGCACACATCTAATAAAAAGCCAGTAATAATTGCAAATTTGACAACGTTAAACATATATTATAAAACAAAATTTATCACTGCTAACAAAATGATAAATTCCATTATAAATCCGTGTTTTCAACGATAAAAAATGTTGTCAATAATTGTTCATCGTTGATTCAAAATTCTTGAAACTTTCAGATACAAATTCGAACTATTCGCACACTTTTAATAAAAAGCTAGTAATAATTGCGAATTTAACAATATTAAACACATATTAGAAAACAAAGTTTATATCTGCTAACAAAATGATAAATTCGATTATAAATCCGCGTTTTCAACGATGAAAATGTTTTCAAAAATAAAAAAAATAATAATTCTACTGCCGCAGAAAATGCGCAGTTTGAGGAAACAAAGAACGACATTGATGCGACGGTTGGCAGTGCGAAGTTTAGATGGCCTTAATTTCTTTTTGCGGAATCGCCACCCTCCATTCCCACGGCCGTACCGCGCGCACAGCCGCGGTAGTGCGCGCGGCGGAAAAAAAGCGATCAACGCGGTGTAAATCACTCGTTCGCGTCGCATTAATTGATATTTATTATCGGGCGGCGGTCTAATTGCAATTAATAGAAGACTTTGTCGGCGTCCGCGGCGTCGTGCATTGCGGTTACGCAAAAGTACCAATAAAGAGGGGCTTTGCGGTCCTGACGGCCGACGCTCATTACTCGCATTTCGTCGCGGCAATAGGATTGCGGCCGCATCAGCGCCGACGGCCGCCGGTATCACCGTTACCGTGCGCGACAAATATTGAATGAAATCATTTTTCACCATTTCCACCGCGCGCGCGGCGGCATTTCCCTGGAAACGCGCGCTAAGCACGAAACCACACACGCGTGAGAGTTTCGCGCCGCGCCATAAATATGTATGTAACGGCGAGATACAGAGATTGTCTTCTTGATCTCTGCCGAGTCCCTTGCGTTACAATTCACGCCCGTGTAAACGCAGCGACATTCAAATATCAAGGCCCGATGTAACTTCATCGCAAGCTTCGTCACGCAATCACGCACGAGAGTGCACAGTGCACACCCGCTTATCTATCAACGATTGCCACACAATCCCTTAACAATTCAAGGATTCCACGTGTTCATAAATCCTTTCGTGACCCTACAAATCCTGCGATCGTATTTCCGCTGTCGATCGATAGGTGTGTTGTTATTCTTTCCTCTTCTTTTTCGATACATTCCATCCAATAATCTCTTCTCCCTTACCTTCCAGCCCTTCTCGCGCCCTCTCTCTCTCTCTCTCTCTCTCTCTCTCTCTCTCTCTTTTTCTTTCTCTCGCCGCGCTGTCGTTTCTACCCACTCGCGATAAGTCGGCGCCGTGTTGCGACTCAATCGTGCGGCTCTTCCGCATAAATCTTACGGCCAGCATAAATCAATGTGACTCCAGCAGCGTGATATCCAAAGAAATACCCCGATATATACGCGTTGAAGGACCCTTCGATCCGAGGAAGACGCATAGGGTCCCACTTACGGCTTCTTGTGTCTGTGTGTGTCCTGTAAATGTGTGCGCGTGTTCTTCAGCTAGTAAGACCCTAGCAATGCGTCACCGAGCCTTCCCGCGCGTTCTGCAAGAAACTTTAAGAGTACAGTCTAGCGAAGTTAAAGGCCATCTTCTTTATAACGTGATCACTATCTTTCTTCATTTGAATTGCGCATTAACATGAGATATTCTGGTGAATCTTAAATTCGAGCTAAGATTCATAGGTATACAACATTCTAAAAAATATCTTGGTAAAAGAGAGAATTACTTCAATCATCACAAACACAGAATATGTTCCCATACAATAATAAATCACCAGAAATTAAACAAAAATTTCCAAGCAATAAAATTGAAATTTATTCAAGACCCATCGGAAGACAATGATTACACAGTTTTGTTATTTTTTAGTAATTTCAGAAGGAGAAATCATAATTACATTTTGGGGAAAAGAATTTCTGCAATCAATTATTTCTTCCTTACTTAGCTTGCGATGTATTTACATGATTTTATAAATTATATTATCTTTAAAAAATATTCCATTTACTGCATTTTGCACAGCATTATCCAAAATGCGTAACAAAATTTTAGCATATCTTATTTAAAAAATAAAAATTTGTTCAATATCAATAATAATGCATTTAATGAATACCTCTTTCTAAATATATATTATTGTGAAAAGTGAACATAATTGTGTATTAATTGACTTTCTTTAAAAAACTATTGATTTTTTACAACTAACAATGTTCAATATTTATCGCAATTGTCACTTTATTGTAAAAATCTATTTTATTAAACATGATTATTTTTTTAAATTGTCGCTGTAAAAATTACTGATTTTATGCAATTGTCACATGTGTATGAAGAAAATAATGAAGTTTTACTATAATAGTTGAAAGAAATTAATGTTTTGCAATACAAAAAAATTTTATATGACAATATTACAATTATAAATTATTGCAATTCTCGATTTTTTGCAATACTCTGCGTAAAAAAGTCTTAATAATATAAAAATTATTATATAACAGTCTATAATCAAATTTTCTCAAAAACTTGTTTTTATAATACATTTGCTCCCGGAATGTTAAAATCATATCGCAGAAGAATTTTTTTTAGTAAATATTTGCAGTAGTAGGTTTTTCTTATATCCAAGTATTAATAAAAATTAAACTATAAATTATTTTCATATAGTAAATATTTTAGCATTCGAATTATTTTTTGCTAAAGTTTAAGTTGTGTTTGTTCAAATAGCAATTTTTATACTCATACAATGAACCATATTACTATTAAATAATTTTATCTCTTGAATTTTTGCATAGATTGAATAAATAGCAAAACGTTCCATATGGTTGAGAAATTAAATCTCGAAGAAGAAAAAGATACTGCATGTGATAAGACAAGAATTAACGTGATTCGATCGACCGATTTGATAGACAAGCCTTTTCGAGAAATCGGGGCAGTTTCGCACGAGGGTTAAACTAGTGGAAGACAAAGGGCCCTCCGTGGTCTATTGGTCTCTTTATTTCTTCGTTCTCTTTAGCTCGCTCGCTCGGTCGCAAGTGAGAGTAGATTCCCAGGCACTCGATGTTATTTACGACTGCTGATTTATCGGATGAAAGGAAGCGGCAGCTTAGAGACTCGTCAGACGATCTCTGGTGACAATATAAGAAAGTATCCCTTTTTTCCCCGTTGTATTCCCCACGCTTTCTTCCAATAACGAGAGCCCTTTATCATCCCGCAAAATGTGTGGGATAATCTTTCATTATTTTGATAGCGATTCTCAATATGCTCACAATAATTAATCATGAATTTTATCCATTATCGCCATAAATCTAATTAAAAGTTGACTGTACGTTACGGGACAATTAATGACGCGCTTATGTGCGCATTGAGTTCCTGCATTCGGTTGCTTTTGAATGAACACATGTAATTTCCTAGCGCGAATAGCAACACAGGAGGCCGAAAAAAATCAGCGTGACTCAATTGCGTGACACAAATGCAGGAAGAGGGTCTCGATTAGTAATGGTCCATCCGGGAAGAGTACAATCAGCGAGATTCGCGAGATTGCATAATTCAAGGTTGAACGGAAGATGCGCCTTCGCACGACACTGCTTCGATCCTCGCAACAGACGCGGATATATGCGCACCGTGCTACGGGGCGGCCTTTGACGGCGAGACATAAAAATAATTTCGAAACCGCAGTGGCTGATATACGAGCGAGCGAGAAGGCGGAGGAAGAAAACGAAAGGAAAGGGCGTCCGGTGGGTGTGACAGAGAGAGACAGAGAGAAAGGAGAGAAGAGACGCTCGTAAAGTTTTCTGCCTGTGGCACACAGCCGCCGCATAGTCCTTACAACCGCGAATGAGCCACCCAGCGCGGAACACCAGCTCTTTTCATTCATGTCTTAAACCTCGCTAATGTACTCCGCGGCCGATTCTGAGGGTTTTTACACAGAGGCCGAGTACTACATGGGCGATGTATAACGCGGGGATAATGCTCTCCGTGAGAAATCTCACCGTTCATGTCGATATTATCGATGCTGAAAACAAAAAATCAACAAAGAATCAGAAAATCTTGCTATAGTATTATGAGCGTGCAGGATTTTTCGCAAAGAGAAGAAAGGGAGGAATATTAATTCTATTATCACACATATAATTATTTTATATAACACTAACGAATTATTTCCTTGGATATTTTAAAACTTAGAACGTCTTTCTATTTCTAATTTTGAGTGGGAAAAATATTAGGTTCTGTAAATCTTAATTTTTATATATTTTTCCTGAAGGAAGTATAAGCAAAGTAATAGTTAAGACAAACCTTAATATTATTGTTATTATTATTTATACATACAAAATATTCATGATCATTTTTCTAGAGAAAGAAATTTTTTAAAATTTAGAAAAAATATATAAAGACTTCCTGAATTAGAAACATTGCTAAATATTGTTAAACGTTTTTAAAAATTTTGAGTGGAAAAAAATATTAGATTTTATAAATCATAATTTTTTCCTGATAAAAGTATAAGCAAAATAGTTATTAAACAAATGTGTAGTTTTTAAATATTGCTGTTATTATACACAATATTCATGATCATTTTTCTAGAAAGAAAAATATTTTTTTTATTTCAGAAACGAACATGGAAAGACTTCATAAATAAGAAAGATTGCTAAATATTACTAAATATTGTTAAAAATGTGATATTAAACTAATGTTAAATAAAAAGAAAATTGAATGAAGCAAAGAAAATCATTCAATAAAATTTACAAAATTAAAGAATTATGATGCATAATGATTTTTTTCCAAAGCGATGTAATATATCTTCAGGGAATTCATAGTAATATCTCTATAAATCGACATGAGGACCACGCCATTCAGACGCTCTGTCATTGTGTTGCGCAGTTTTTAAACTTTCGGAGGATAGAACTTAAACCCCTTTTTATAGATACGTCTATGTATAGTGTTATGAATAAAAAGTATCAATTTCATAGCGCGTAAAGATGATAATATAATTATCTAGCATAGAGAGAAAAAGAGGAAGAAAAGGAAAGGAAAGAAAGCATCGGGGAATAGAAAAAATAGTAAGATGTTGCACGAATTTGCGAAACGCATTAACCAAAAACTTTTAAATAACTATCTTCTTTTATATTATTATTTATCAATTTTCTTGCTGTATAAGTAAATACTATAATATGTATAGTTGCGTCATATATTTGCGAATGTACTACAATATAGCTGAAAGAATGAGAGAGAGAAATAATAATCTTATAATAATAATATATTGATAAAAATAAAATTAAGTGCATCTAAGCGATTATGTTGCGAGCGCCTTTTAGTCCCCGCGTGAGATTTTACTTGATTCTATAATAGGACGAAAGTACCCCGTTCGCTTCTGCACGATTATGCAAAGGGACACTCTGGAGCCCCAGCTGCAGTCTAATTCAATTAACTCTCTTCCACAATCGCGAGGCGTATGATATTAATTCATTTTTTTTTAAGTACTTACACTTTTGCAACCGTATGAGAGTAAAAAGAACATCGAGGTAAAATAATTAGCCACGTTACGTAAGGAATTTTGTGGTGCTGAATTTGTATCAAATAAAAAATTGCAATTTTTATACGAGATTATATTGCTGATTGTGAGAAGATAAATTTCTTATTTACATATAAAAATCCAATATCTAAGATTTATCGACATTCGCGCGCATTGAGAACCTTTGGCAGCGGCGAAACAAGCCATAAAACCCCCAGACCGATATTACTACGGTCAACGTACTCCAGCAGTCAATTCCGGAATGCCTAGTAGATAGAAGATCTACCTGAACAACCATGGTCTATCTTTTGTGTTTTCTTATCTTTCTGATTTATTTCCACGATTGTTCCTTATTTATAAAATAACGTTTGTCAAAATCAAAAAGGAACAATGTGATGAACAATGAACATGCTTAATATACTTACGTTGAAACGTATAGAGTAGCCCTGTAATACCAGCGACAACGATGCAGTGTCAACAGCATCACGTGAAACTCTTTTATCACGAGAATCAGAGACGCAGAGGCGTTTGTGGAGCAGAGAAGAGGATAAAAGAGAAAACAGAAGAGGAGCAAAAGCGCCGTTAAGAACCAGAACGATGCGTGGCCAAACTAAATTGGACGGTTGCGCCCTTTGCGCGTAAGGGGCTCGTGGAATTTTATTCCCCGTGGAAAAGAGAGGGAAGGTGCGCACACTCGACTAGGCTTAGAAACCATAAAAGTAAGTGGTATAGATTTGAAACGGCGCGGGAGGTTGTGGCCGAGGGCCGCCGAAGGAGGAAGCGCGTGAGGGAGCGTGCGGGCAACATCACGGGGGAGGGTTCGCTACTGCTGGAGGGTTGTTACGAGCGGTGCGTTCAATTAACGGTGGCCAGTTCGGTCCATGCCGTACCACTGGCCACGGGGGTAGTTAATGCTAGAGGCGTACCTACTTACCTACGGCAGTTTCTTTTTATAGCCGATCCACCATCGCCACAGGGGGAGGAGAGGACGCAGTTTCTCGCTAATTGGTATCGAACTATTATTCTCCTTCATTAACGACGCTGGTAACCCAAGCTTCAACGATCTTCGGCCAGTTTTACTATCTATCGTTCCCTCGCTCCACACGGAGTGTACGTATACGGGCAAGAAAAGTCTGTTGCAAGCCGCGAGTACTTTATTATCGTGGAGATTGAACGGCAATAACGGCATGTGAATACTCGTGTTACAGTATATCCGGAATTGGGAAAATTAAAGTTTGTAAAAGTGACTAGTTACAGCTATAATTTTCTTCTATCAAGAAGTAACTAATAGTTACCGATTTGAAAAATAACATGTTATGGTTATAGTTATTCAAAAAGTAACGAGTTGTACCTCTTTGTTAATTTTATAAAGGTTATGCATTATTATTTTAAATACAATAATCTTATGTTCTTCTTACTAAATTATTTTACTTTATTAAATTATTATACTACTTTACTGTTATTTCACTATTGTACTAAACATTCGATTATATACTATACTATTTTGTATATAATAAATCACAGATATTTTAAAAACTTAAAACCAAAATATGTTTAATATTATTAATTAAATTAATGATCCATAATAAATTAATATTTATACTCGTGGAATCATCAAAATTATAAAATCAATATTTTTTTCAGCTAAAAATTCATCAAATTCAAACTTTGTGATAAAATCATCATAAACGAATGATTTGGGGCATTGGAGAGCTTGTTTAAAAGGATGAAGTTTCAACTTTAATATTTACATGATAGCAATTTTCGAAGATGATTTATCACTTCGTTCTGCTAACCATATGTTGAACAAATAAATTTGAAATATATAAAATAATTATACAAGTAACTACTATAATAAATTAGTTACTACATTCAGAGAAAAAAAAACGTATCAACAACTATAAATTTGTAAACAAATAGCATCTTAATATGTTACAAAGTTATAATAAAAACAATAATAATAACAATAATTAGTTTTATAAACTAAAAACAGTAATATTAACTATTTCTAGTAAAATTATTGGGTAAACTTGAAAAAAATAATGTAAATGACAAAAAATTAAACCGACATTTAAATTTAAATTCTTTGTTCTCATTTCTAAAATATAGAGCCCTGCACTATTGCTCCATTGCTATAATAGTTATTCCGATCGTATACCAATCGGCCCAACGTAAAGTGGAAGTATGTAAATGTCATAACTTATTTGTAGTAAAGTCTATGTAACTATTATAGTTGAGGTGCTATTTCATTATAAACTATATAAATAGTTACACAAATATTGTTACTGTGTAACACAAACTATTTTATAATTATTGCAATTAAAACTTTAATTACAATAACTATAAAATAGTTGATTGAACTGTATTATATTAATTCTATATAACTTGTATAGTTTCCACTATTATAAATTTTCTTTAGTTACCAAAAAAATTTAATTAAGTTGTAGAAAGAAAGAAAGGGACGAAGTTACAGTTGAGTTACTGAAAATAAAGTAAAACAAGGTATTTTCCAACTCTGGATGTATCTTATAAGTAATAATGTAGTTCAATGCGCAACAATACGATTCCGATTCAATCGGGTTGGGCACCTATATATAAATCGTGTAATCGTAATTTACACGTATATATATAAATAAATGGCAGGGTGAATATAATGCAACATGGAGATAATAAAGCGCTTCATAAATTCCCGAGTTCCTCGCAATTTTACGGAGTTCACATAATTTACGTGCGAGAAACTCCACGATCGTCCGCGCGAGTTATCCGAAATAAATCATCCGCGTGCGCGCGCGTGCCACGTCCGTCCCAAGCCAAACAAATTTAGGTAGCGATCGACGGTATCGCGAGACACCCGGAGAAAAGCCCCGGCATATTACCACCCTCGTCGAATGGGGCGGCCGGAGCTCTACTCGGAAGATAGTAACTCGCGATCAGGTGGTGGGCTGCCTGCGCGCCTTTCCTCCCTTATAAATCTCCGCAGCACGCGATGATCGAAAAATATTACAAGAATATATCAGCGCCCGTCGGCACCCCCGGCATCCGCGCCCCTTCGAACGCACACACGCCTCCTCCTCGCCGTTCCAGTGGGACGATGTTCTTGCGCGCACGATCCCGTACGTTAGGACGAGGAGAATTATATGGAGGCGTGAGGTGCGACGTCTATATCCCCGAGACAATGATATGTGAGAATGATATGTACCCCGCTAGCGTGACGTCGCAGCCCGAAGCTGCGAATTGTGCTGATAACCGATTTTGCGTCGACTCACCGTACGTCTTCTTACAAACCCTCGTCGAGTTGAAATTAAATCCGATCCGTTAACGTCTTGATTGTGCCCTGTGTTTTCAATAAACGGCTCGACTTTATCTTTAAGATGATACAATCTAAAAATTAAGAAGATTATCATCAAGATGTTTAAAAATCATATAGAATATTATTCAAAACGAGAAACTATATTTAATATTATATTAAAATTCAACCAATTGACCGTGTAGCTTCTAAGAAAGTAAAAGTTCAAGTTAGAGTTTTATGCAGATAAACTTTTTTATATCCTTGCAAAAATTTAAGTGTAGTTCTTTCGTAAATAAATAATGAAGCTGATAAAGGTATGTTTATGGACTAAAGACTTCTGATAAACTACTTCTGTTAAACTAAAGAAATATAATGAAAAATTTGGCAGCACTATTGAGAAAATAATTTGAAAAATTATTAATTAAAGGGTTTAGTTAAAAGTAAGCTATTGTAAGATTCCAAGAGTAAATAAACGTTGAAATATGCAATGATATGCAATAAGCAATGAAATGTCGCAATTAACTGTCTAATTATACAATCGCGTCCGACATTTTTAAAATTAAGAATATGCACAAACAGTAAAATCTTATTAACGATTACCAATTCTAGGCATACTAATAATTAATACTAAAAATAAAAATAGTTTTTAAAAACTGAAATTTTTAAGTAAAAAATTATAGTAAAAACAATTTTTTATTGAGAATTGAATTTCAGATAATATATTATGATATATGATATACTATAATGATATTTATTGTTTTAAAATTCAGTTTTTGCGTTTATCCTGAAAATTTCTATGTAAAAAAAGCAGTAAACAATCAAAATGTAGTACAATAAGTAAGTAACTATAATGGATTAAATTATTATCGAATGTAAGAACTGAATTCAAATGTTAAATTCACTCATTGTTGTTTGAACAAATATATTTCTTTTGTTTATTTAATCACTAAAAATTCATGAATTAATATAAAAAATACAATAAAAGACACAAAAATCTTTCTATTTATTTATTAAAACATTATCTCATTAAATATCGCAAAAACACAAAAACGTTTTACCTTAATTTGAAATTATAAATGCAAACAATATTAAATAACATCTAAATAACGTAAAAGCAAACGTTTTAACGATGAATAACGATAAAAATAAATTCTATATCTTTATGTCAGTATTTTAGTAAAACCAGCTTTTTTGTTTAAAAAAAAAAACTGATTTTATATTCAACTTTTTTTTACTTTGGAGTCAAAAATACCCGACTTTTTCATCTCTAATTAAAATCAATAGTCATCTCATATAATCCAAATACATACTAAAATTTTAATAATTATTATGACTCATATAACTCACTTTTTGCTGCAGTCTGCATCGATCGCGGTAACAGCTTTAATAACAATTAATTTACTAACTCGTTATTTAATGAAATGGAGTGATAATTGCGTTTACTTGCGAGCATTGAAACTCTTCTCGAGATTTAATATTATTGTACCGTTCCTTTTCAATATTAATAATAAATCTACCAGAGGTTTAGTTGCGATTACAAGTGACGTAAAAAGGTACCCCGTTAATCCATAGCTCCCGAGGCAATTACTGGGCGCGAGATTTGTACGTCGTAAGATCGAACGAGCCTCTGGGTAACAACTGACCAAACGATTCGACAATTTACCCTCGTAGGAGGATCGTTCGATTAAACGTACAACATCCTAATACAGCCTTTGGGACACTCTCCTTACTAAACCAATGAAGTTGCAGGGATTCTCATATCATCGCTTTACGTAGAGAATGAAAGACATTTCAGACATGTATTTCACAACACGCACAATAAATTAAAATTTATTGTTATAATTTTTCTCAGATATCTTATATTTTACAATATCTACACTGGGAGGAAAAATTACTTTTTATATAAATAAACATGTTACTTATATATGTAATGTCTACTATAATACAAAGTAATATTCACTTTAATGTATAATAAATAAGTTATTTGAAGAATACTAATACCTTATTTATTGGAATGGAGTAATCTTTCTTATTAGTGTATTTTCTCCCATATTGAAATATTTTTTTTTTACTTTACATGGATAGAATGTAGCAAAAATGTTACAATACAATCAGATGCTTATCTATGACTGGCAGAAATCCATTACGAGCTTAAGTACTACGCGGTTACGTTAACCCGTGCCGACATTGTTTAACATCCAGTACAACTGTTATTGACGCACCTTCCGGGATATCTTCTGCATTGTTTGCCACAGTAATCCAGGTCCCGGATAATTCGCCTCTCAAGAGAAGCACGACGGACAAGCGGAGATCGCATTAGCGCGGCAGCGTCCAGTGAAGCAATATTCGAGGGTGCCCTCCTGACATTACGATGACCGGACGATAGTACCGAAGGGCAGTTAAACTGTTCGGAAACTCCCCAGCTTTCCAATTAAGCAAAGATCCTAGGTCCTAGGGTCGGTCTTACGCATTTGACCACGTATTTAACACTACATAAATCGCGACCCGTCCTTATTGGTCCTCGATCCAATTACCTTTCGATCTGTGACCGTGCTCCCGGAAGTGCTCGCGACCTATTTTCAGACACCCTTGATTGCAAAGGTATCCACGTAAAAAGTTGACGCGTATATCTTGCCTAGTATTTTCGATACCATTACCGGATTTCGAAAAGAACAATTTTACTGTAGTAAAAATGGTCTAAAAATTTAGCCAGGTACAAATCAGAAAATATTTTTTTTCTGGACCAACAAAATAATTATGTAGGTAGTTACGCTCAAGCAGAATAATATTGCTGTAAAAAGTTTTGACATTCTAGTAACTAGCTTAAACATCCAATATAAAAATTTTAATAGCCCAACGTAATTGTTTTCAGATCTGTATTTCAGTAAATTAATTCTTTTTTATTATTTCATCTTAATGTAATATTGTTATATTAGAAGAACTTAAAATAAGATAAGCACTCAAAAAAATGTTTTGCTGTTATAAGTAGATGTCACAACAAAAATTTATCGCTATTTTTTATATTTGCTAAAATATTGTTTGTCACATGTAGAATAGCAGCAACATTTTAATAATCCTTCTAGAAAATTTAGGTTTCATTGCCAATTGTACAGTCAAATTTTATAACAAGTATGATTGGCCTTAATATAAATAGAAAAAATTTTTTTTAATTTCACGAACAGTTTAGATTATTAATTCTGTCTCTATTACTTGGATTGGTTAAGTATCAAACATATACGATATCACAATATTATTGATATTAATCATTTATTTACCTTAATTAATTTTTTGCAACCAAAATATTTTAACTGTACTTGCAAGACTATTTTTTTAGTGGAATTATTTAAGCGTTTTTCGCACGCAGCATATTCTAAAATCCCATTTAACAAATACAAGTTAATATAAATGTGTAATTCTTACAAATATGTTACTGCGGAATATACTTTTGTTTCTAATAAATATATTTATTTAATAAGAATTTATAACTGAAAGGTGAATCATTTACACAAAATACATTCAAAATTTTTTTTTAATTATGAGTAATTAATTTTAATGTTAGGATAGTGCTTAAAGAATCAAAAGTATTTATTGTATCCACAAAATGTGCTTTTTTCGATTCTCTTCGACAAGACGTGTGTCCGAGAAATAATTTACGCAACGTGATCTCTTCTGTGCAATTTCGTCGTTTCGGTACCGTCATAGCGATAACGATGCATCTCAATGGCATCAGCTTAATGCATGGACATCGATAAACGTCCGTCGCCCCCGTCGAACACATAAACAAACATTTACATTTAATTGGCGAGTTGCGTGACTGACTAATGGCCGACCGTCCGAGTTTCGAAACGTTTCGATGCCGCCACTCTTCGGGCCCGTTCATGATCCTCGTGTGTCGGGGAATCGAAGAGGATGAAATAAAAAGGAAAAAAATTTTCCCCCTCGCGCGCGCATCCCGGCGAGCAGCGTGCGACAAGGTGTTGGATAAATCGAACCGGTATCGCGCGGTGCTGTATGCGTTTACGATAAAATTCCTCCCGCTACATCAAAGCGCTCTCGGCGCACGCGGCCGCAGTATTATCGTCGCGTACGTCCATTTCCGCGTTTTTTTTAGCGGGTACGCGTTAATGCGGTTAAGGAGACTTGATTACCCGTATCAAACTGGATAAGTTAGTTTTTTTTTTACATGTTTCGTTCCATTTTTCCCGCGACAACTTTACCAAAACGCGTCGTCCTACTCGATTAACAAGCCGGTTGATGTGTTTAATTCTGCTTTAATACGTATGTATTTATACAATATGCTGTTCAACTATTCTATTGTGTCATAGTTGTGGAGTTTAGCCTGACAAAATCAAAGCCAATTTATCCTCGCTGGAGATTGCCGTTTGATGCTGTCTTCTAATTTTTAATGTATCTCGATAATATCCCGACAATTAAAGGTTTAAATTTGACGTGAGGATGGAGGAATTTTTTGTCATAAAAGAGATGACTATATGAAGACCGATCGCTATAAAATAACGGCGAGGCGATATACTCGTAAAACAAGTCCCATCTTATGGTCATGAAATTCTCACGACGTATTAGGAGGGCGACTCTAATTGGTTTTACTGATGCGTTAAATGCTCGCTGCTCTCGAACGATCGTAAATGTTCCAAAGCTATAATGTGAACCTTTTCGATAAAATAAGTGGGACGATGGTCAAACACAATTAAAAAAATCTATGGTTACGATGTATCGAATATATAATACATTATCAATTTACTAGATCTTATCAAATTATTCCAGTTAATACGTAGATTGTAAAACTTTTTTCTTATTTCTCTGTTTTTAATATTTTTTAGAAATAATAGTTAAATAAAAATTAGAAAAGGTATTAGATGTTAAAACCAGTCCTTAAAATTCTTGTATTAAATTTTTAACATACTCGAGTATTAACTTAACTTAATATGATTGTTATTTGAGTAATTTTGTTTTAAATTGACATTCAACATTTTTTAATATTAAAATAACACAATTTAACAAATGAACAAATAACAAAAAGGTAATGTAATTTTGAAACAAATTATAAATGAATACAATGTATGTGTCAATGTATTAAAAGTTTTACATTTTTCAATTTTACTGAAGTAATTTGTTTCCAAAATTTGTCAAAGTGTTACATTTTCTGTGTTAACCAATTTTACATAATATTTGTTATTTTCTAACTATTGTATTAAATTAACAGAAAAATTTGAGTGCACCATGTACTGATCGTTTAAATTATGCCGTATAAATATTTTATATTTTTATCTAATATACAGCACATAATGATAAAAATATGAAATAAATGAGAAATAAGNTATACAGCACATAATGATAAAAATATGAAATAAATGAGAAATAAGTAATAGGGGAGACCAGGGCTATTCGTTGCAGTTCTTTTTCTTTTGCGTTTCCTGAGTCCTGTATTTATTTAAAAAAAAAAGTTAGACGGTTTGAAAGGTTGAACCTTCCCCTTCACAATGCCGTTATAGA
>QKQZ01001054.1:0-10729 GCA_003595255.1 Solenopsis fugax | reverse complement strand
AGGATAAAATAATATTTCTAATGAAATTTCCAATGGTATTTCTAAAGTTTCTGAACGCAGGAATATTCTAAATCAGGAAAATTCTGAACAATGGAAAACTAAAAATATATAGTTTTGTAACAAGGTACTGTGTTTCTTTTAAACTAAAGTAATTTTTTTAAAATTATTTTTATGGATAGCCATATTACAACCACTTTTTTTCTTCCACCGATTATGCAGTGCATTAAATTTTTATAAATCACGTCCTAAATAATGAATATTTCATTACTTTGAGTCTAGAATCTGTCAAACAACACTTTGACGAATGTAATCGTTCAAGTTTCAATAGAAAATGTTAATTATAAACAAAGTTATTCAATAAAATGAAAATGGGTGCCATATTATTCTCTTCTCCTCTAACTAAAAAAAGTTAATATAAAAAATGTGGTTTTTTTATATTAAGAATAAAAAGACCAAGAAATTTTGCCGTGTCAGTGTATCGACTGATCGACTGAAACTACATATGTTATGACGTAAGATTTAAACCTAATAATTATAAAATTTATCATAACATAAAACAATTCACAAAAGTGCATCTATAACTCGGAAAATAAACTTTTTTTTATTACTTAATATTTGACGTCATATTTTTACATTTCTCGTAATCATTTTTTTTTCTTTGTTTATTTGAAATCAAAGCAACAAAAATATTCTACTAATTGTAAGTAACAAAGTAAACATAATTTTCGAACAAATTTTTTTATTTCTTGATCGTCTATTTTTAACAGCGGAGAACTATAATCTTTTTTTTAAACATTTAAACGTATTCAAAAATTTATCATGACTTAAAATGCGCCGAAAATAATTTACTTAAAAAAAATTATAAAGTGATACATGGATTTACATTTTAAAATGCACCCTCCCTTTTAAACGTGCATTTAATTTGTATCTCTTAGTTTCTCTCACTTTCAAGTGAACTTGCGAAAATCCTTGCTACGTGCGACGCAACACGAGAAACTTCTAACGAGAATCGCTCGCGTCTGTGATTCGAATTGAAAATGTATGTTATCACAAAAATCACGCGTTGTGACCAGGATATGTATTAGGGAATTAACTCATCGGAATAGATTCCGATCGAAATTATTCTATTTCCCCTAGAAAACACAATATAAATTTAGGGAATAACTGAATAACTTCGATCGGAGTTCATTCCGAACAGTTTCATAATACGTATCCTGATCGCAAAAATACGATAAAATTTTAAAATAATCGTCTAAAATAATAATCGTCTGAAATAAAATATAACATCTCGCAATCCAACGCATTTTTTTTTCTTACTTTTTCTTATTTGCACGACGAGTCTTCTGAAATCCTCGTCCGCATTCGTCAGGTGTTCCCCGCTTCCGTACGCGACGGGACAGTTCGGGACCGTGTCCGCGTACGGAAGCGAACAATTTTCAGTAACGATGGTTTCCGCCACCTCTTCTTCGCAATCAGTTGACACCATTCTCAGTGCAAGAATCCTGAAAAACACGAATTCCACATTACCGGTTTATCACGCAATTTAATGTCGTTTAATGAAAACAGGGAGAACAGTCAGAATTGCAATCGGAATGATATATTCGTATATGACAAAAAAGAGATCTAAAAAGTGATTTGTGATTAATTTAATTTGTATTAAAATGCAAATTAAATTAATCACGAATTTTTTAGGTGTCTTTTTTCTTGTTTTTACAGTGATGAAGAATAATAAATACAAAAAGGGGTAGGCTCGTTTTATGTTACGAAAATAAGTGATTAAAGATAATCGGCTAAATAATGAGCAAAGAGCAAGTCAAGTTGTTGAAAAAAAAATATATCAATTTTAATCTCACTTAAACGAGTACAAACATTAGACTCTATTGAGGTTGTGTTCCAATATACACTGCCAATACTAAAATTTCTATCACTTAGACGTTCCGTCGACGCTTGACTGATGCTTCTTCGCTGTATTGCTTTAGTGCTCTCCGCCGCTTGAATCGCAGGCGGCGGTTTATATATGTAGCAATTGCTAGAGGCTGCTGCCGATCGCAATTGCTATTTCCGCAAAGTTAGCATTTTCGCAATGATTTTGGGCAACGCCCGTATTGCGAAAATGTTTTACAGTCATTTTAACTCTAGGTCGCATGGTAACCTGATATAAGGTTGTCATGCGTCGCTTTATTGCTACGGCTATAACAATACTACAGATTTTCAGTACTGATAGTAAATTTCGGAACGTAACCTGAATCTTCTTCAGTGTTAGCAGAAAAAAGAGACCAAAGAGTAAAGTAATTCAACATATTTTCGTAAGAAAATCCGAAATTAAATGCGCATTCGCAATGTTCAAGATCTGTTAACGAACGTCGTGTAATCATTGCGAAAAATGATAGACGTCGGTGGAACATGCCAATACATCGAAGAGATACCGCTGGCTTTACGACTGACTCGCCGCCAAAAATGAGAATTATCGCTACACATCTCAATTTGGACAACAAATATACATGCCACACACGCTTGGTCTTAATGGTCTGAAGAATTTTGTATTTATATCTAACGACATAATGCACTGAAGAGGCCTCGAACCGTGAGTCGAAACGTCTGCGGATTATTGTCAAACGTACTTTGCGAATTAATGTTAGGCTTATTAATAAATTTTATGTGCACACTAACATCTTGTGTCGACTCCTATTGGTCAATCTTTCTTTTAAATTATTAGTGGAATTTGTATAAGGAGTCTTAACGATTTTTTCAATTTTAATAGAAATACATGTATTACCTTTTACATATTAAATAATACATTTTATTATTAAAATAAAAGCTTCAATATATTTGATAGTGAATAAATCAAGTACAACGGAATTGTTTTTGTGTGTTTGCATATGTACGACGATTCGCTGACAATGAGTAGAGAAAATATTAAACACGTTCGTATAAACGTTATACGATCGTCGTATCTAGTATTTTCGCTAATCAATATGATTTTTATAAAATTCTATATTTTTATCATTAAAACATAATGTATATCACATCAATATATATAGCATTAGCGACCTAGCTACGACTACGACACCACACATTTATTCGATTTTTTATGTTATTATGTTATGTAATTTTAACTAGCATCGAATTGACCGTCTTACCCAGGGAGAAATAATAAGTCGAATCGACATCAAAATGACATCAGTTTGGTGATCACGACATTGCATTTTTAAACTTCTGAATCATTAATTACTCTTCCACACACTCCAACTTCCAATATCATTTAAAGAAAGAACTTTCCGACAACATTGATAAAGACTTGAGCTAACGGTACATTTTTTCGATTAAATTGCGCAGCAAACTAGCAAACCACTGGAAAACTTGTGCGCCATTTGTCACATTTAAAAAAAAGTATACAGTGTAGAATTATTGTGTTTACAGATTTATTGATGTAAAATATCAAAAAATTAACATATAAGGAAAAAAATCCAAGATTATAGATTGTCTATATTCCGACACACAACAATATCATGAATTATGATATTACTCGTTTCAACACCGACATAACTCAAAAAACAAAAGTTTCTAATCTGAACATTTGAATAAATCATTAAAAATTTAATCAATATTTTTTAGGGGTACGTTTTGGCTACATAGAATACAAACTAAAAGTTATCGAAATTTACTGTAAAAACTGTAGGTTTCATAAGTTAATTTTTTTCTACTCAACGATCAAAAATTTTGGTCGTAAATATCTGAATTTTGGCTCTGAAATTAGCTGCAGAGAAGAAAATAACAAAAAATTTAGTTTTTGCAGCGAAAATAACCCTGTTTTGCTGCAATTTTAAATAAATCACTTTTAAACGAGTAAGTGAATCCAAATAAATCTTTGCATAAATATTTATTAGAGTTTTATTAATAAAACGTAAAAAATTTGATTTGAGTTGTAATTCTATTTCCTCAAAGCAAATAAGTACTCTATGCGATTTTATATAAGAATCAAGAGCAAAAATTAAATAACTTTTAAATCAATAAGAGAAATATAATTTTACATCCAAATATAATAATAGAACAATTTATAAAATTTTAAAATTTTTGGTAATAACTACTTTGAGATGCGACACTTACATTAAAATCAAATGTTTTTATATATCAAACTTTATACTTTGTTTCAAGATCGAGTTTATCAGACTAGATATCTAAACAATCATCGCGCTAATTGAACTAATTGCCACGTACGTGAACAAATTGAAATGAGAAGATTAAATGCGTTCTCGAATCCTTTCAGATACTTTAAATAGAAGATGGGCCATAGCAAGATCTTGATGCTGAAATAATATTTCACATATGATTTCACATAGTTTTCAATTCTTTCGAACTGCGCGCCGTTACTTTCGGTTTCAAACACAGGTCTTGAAATGAATTCTGTGATATTACTTTTCTAATTCATTTCAACGCGCAGTTCGAAAGAATTGGAAATTGTATGTAAAATCATATACTAAATATTATTTCAGCACTAAAATCTTGCTATGACCGTATGGCCCATCTTCTATTTAAATTGTTGAACACAAATCACGGACTTGAGTCTAATATGTATTAGAGATACTATTCAAAGAAAAACTAACAAATAGATACAAATCAGCAATTTACAAGACATAAATAAAAAACAAAAAATGCTCAGGCATTTCTTGCTTTAGCAGATAATACTAAATAATTATTGGTTGAACGAAAAAAAATCTTCGAGTCAAATAGGGTTCGGATTCAAGTACGAATATGCGTTTTAAATGGTTCAAGGATTTTCAATTTATGAAGCTTTACAACACAAAAAATATTGTTTCCAATTTTTCATATAATCGTTCTAATAGTTTCCGATACTTGCAATTAATTTTTAATGTTTGAGTATAATATTCACGTGTTTCTATCCACATGTTCCCATTTCTAGTTTTGTCAAAATTAACTTTTCCTTGCTTATAATCAAGAATGCACTTTAAAAACAAGTCACTTTACCTAATATTACATAAATTGTAATTCATAGAAATTCTTGACATTAAAAATAGATCAGAAACTAACCTTTCCTTTTTCGAATAAACTAAAACTATTTCTACGAAATTTTTATAAAAAAAACAAGTAATGTGGATTAATTTCAAGTTTATTATATATATTTTCAACAATATGTAAAATAAAAATTGTTAAAAAAATATTAATTTGTAATAAAAAATAAAATCAATGACAAAGGCTTCTGAAAAAAACTTGCTTTTTTGCGAACGTACTTGATTCAAGATAACCTGAAAAAAAACTCCATTTTATTTTATTTATTAATATGTATATGTAAAGCATGAACCTCAGGTTTTACGGAAAAATTGAAAATACAAAATGACATCGGTTCCAAATTGACATTGCTAACTTGAAAAAAGCTTTTATCACAGCAAAAAAGATACTAGTTTTCAAAATTGCGGAATTTTACAGATTTATATTGTAAATAAACATATACTAAAGACAGAAAAGATGGGAAGTAACGCATTATAAGTAACAAGTTGCCGTTTATTTTTATATAATAACGAATAAATTGATAAAGACGTTATAATTTTTCATAATGATAATGTTAACGTCAGGGTTGGAATAATCAAAATGTCAAATATATTGTCAAATATTTGACAAATAACTTTTTACTATTACTTATTGAAAAAAATAATTCGTTAGTTAACTCGTTGCGTAACTTTTTTTCACAATAACAAGTTGCTTGTCAAAAGTGATTAACCCATCCCTGGTCCCTGACCTTATAAAAAGTTGCACAACGTCATTACCAAATCGTTATTATAAAAAAGTAGAGATAACGTATTAGCGTTACTCAACACATTTCTTCTCTGACTAATTGTAAGGATATATGCTAAAATAGAAGACAATAATTTTTTAAATGTCATATTCGCTCCTTCGTCATTATTTTATATCTTTTAAACAAATTAATATTTTTTAACAATATCTTTTACATTAAATATACAAATAAATTCGACTCGTGAAATTGTAAATATGGCAGGTATAAAAAGGGGCAAGTACGAGTCAAGCGCGGTTAGTGGTGCGCAAAAGAAATCGAAAAAGGATTATAATAATCCAAAAAGTAAATACATCGAATACATTAATTTAACATTTTCGATGTATTTACTTTTTGCGCTGAAGATGGCTCGAAATCAGAGCCGAAACGTTCGCGACTGTATCATACGTTATTAAATTTATGTGATTATTATAATCCTTTATTATTTTTCGATTTCTTTTGCGCACCACTAACCGCGCTTGACTCGTACTTGCCCCTTTTTATACCTGCCATATTTATCTTTTACATTGTTGAAGATACATAGAAAATATATAGATAAATATATAAAACTTAAAATTAATAATTTTTTCAGAAAAAAGTCATATAAATAGCTTTAATTTTCATGCATTTCGTAAAGAAAAAGGCTTCTTAGAAGAACACATACTTGATCCGTGTATAAAAAACGATTACGAATTATCTTAGACTTTCATATTTTTCATATTTCATATACTTCCATAATATTAAATATATCTTAATATGAAACGCCTTTTTAGATATGTTTCGAATACATTTCAAAAACAAGAACTCACTGACGGGATTGCTTATTTCCAACTCGATTAAAATTGCGCAAATCAGATAACTATTTAGTTAAATTTAATTTAATAACTTTATGACTTAATCATTTATCAAATAATTATTTAACAATAACAACTATCAGTTATTCAACTTCATAAATTCAGTTTTTGATGAAAAAGATTGAATTCAATGATTCGAATTTTTTAAATAACTGCGCATATTGCGTTGAAATTTTTAGATTGGGAGATAAACGCAACCGGAAGAAATAACAGTTACGAAATTGACGTCCCTCCTTTCCTCTTCCTCTTATCACGTCCCGCGAATTTACTGTACATACCGAATTCTCGGTTTTTTTTTCTCTATACACAAGATGCTCATGGAGTACACGCGGCGACTGATGCAAAATTCAACGACTCGCTTGTGGCTTTACGTATTTTTTTCTTAGTCAGCACGAATCGAAGAAAGATGGACGACATGTGCAATTCTTTCTTACTCGTGTATTATATACTCTTATAATGTTATTATATAACTCATTTCCTTCCTTTCTCTCCGCTCGAATTCAAAGTTAGATTTCACAGATATACGCGAATTTATGGACCTTGAACACGAACCACGATATCGTTTCTGTTGTAGGGGGGAAAGCGAGCAAGATTAATTATCGACGTGTGCAAGGATCTAATATGTTCATGAAAACAGGTAAAACTGGAAAGCCCTCCCAGTTTTCCAAAATATCTATGAGATTATTTACGTGTCGTTGTTTATTACGTTTTAGCTATATCATCTATTCTTATATACTTAATATTTAACTGATAATAAATATTTAAACTTATTCATCTACCCAAACTGTAAATTAGTATTGAAATAGTATGATTGTATTTAAAAGATTTGCGCTGAAATGTCTCAGAAATTGTATTGCCTCTAATAAAGCAATTCTTATATCGTTATTCTTCTTTGCTGGAACAATAACATAAAAAAGAGTGCAAGAAAAGAACGAATCTTTGGAGTTTTTATTATTACTGGCAGAGTTACGTAATTGAGCTTCTAATTGAAAAGAAAAATTAAAAAAGAAAATTAATATTAATTAGGACAATGTTGAAATCCTTGATACAGAGAGGTTCCTCAGTAGAAAATTAATTTCTGAAATGTTATTCATCAAACTGCAGAGCAATAGTTTAAATTTACAGAGACACTGAATTCTTACACAATGGTGTAAGAATTCAGTGTCTGTTATTTAGCGCTTTTAAATAATTTTAAAGACCGAGATTAACGACTCACAAGTCTATAAGTTTTGAAGTATGACCGCATAATTCTGATAATGTTGCAGAGGATAACAATTATATATTTATGTTTATCGTTGGCTTGGGCCGACTCGTTTCAGCGTGCTTATTACAGTTCGTTCCTCCGAACGGATAAGTCACTATGTGAAATATGATCATAAAAGTTAAATAATTCTTAAGTTTAAGTGAAATAATTGCGACTGGTATTCGATAACGTGCGGACTCCTTTGGATGAGTAATTCTACGGCAAAATTCTCTAATCAGATATATTTAACCCAGTGATTAATGTTTAATACATTGACCGCAAATTAATCTTCCTAAAAGAGGGAATAGTTCACTGGCGTATCAACCAGCTAAAAAATGTCCTTGGTTTCTAACCGGTGGATTGCTCGGCCAGGGAGCATCTCGCATAAGAGCACTTACGTAACGTCATTTCAAAAAAGAAAGAATTGTAGCTAAAGATGACTCGAAGTGGACTCGAAACGTTTAAAGATAATAAAATTGTTATAATATTACACAATAATAACCGCGCTTACTCTTATTAGCCTATTTAAACTTCGATTTGACAATTTTGAGAGTACCACACTTCGGTGTTTATCTTTTAAAAAGAGAAAATTTCAAGAGTATTACAAATCAAAAAGAATTGTTTTTAAGTGTCGATCTACATTATCTACAATCTTGCTTTAAAGGTCGTAAGCCGTAAGCCGTAAGGCCGTAAAAGATTAACTAATCACAATTGAATGTGAGAAAAAAAGTCGACTATGATTGGTTAATTTCTTATGGCCTTATGACTTAAAGCAAGATTGTAGACCAACACTAAGGGTTTATTGTTATCAGCTTGAGAATTCAATACACTCAATGAAGAGCTAATGATCCATTTATACCACTACAATCAAATATTATGCTAAAATCGCATTTAAAAATAACATTTTCATTATTTTATTGATCTAATGATTTAATGATTTAAAACATTCCAACTTGTTTTTCAGAAAAACTTGTTTTTTTTTAGTTCTGTCATTGTTCTAACAAATGAGCGATATAGGAATATATAATTAAGAATTAAATATTTTACAATTAAATGCAAAAATGTCATAATATTTTGAAAGAAATATTCGAATTCCATTTGATTAAAATGCCCTATTTACAAAATAATTTATGAAAGTCTATTGATATGATACATTATTACTGTAACGTAATCGAATTTTTGCTACGACGAATAACATTAAATATATGGTGAAATATCTCAAGTGTATATCGCTGATCTTGTATAA
Organism: Solenopsis fugax; assembly: GCA_003595255.1. Taxonomy (NCBI): domain Eukaryota; kingdom Metazoa; phylum Arthropoda; class Insecta; order Hymenoptera; family Formicidae; genus Solenopsis; species Solenopsis fugax. The sequence continues at coordinate 1,598 of QKQZ01001054.1, read as the reverse complement.
TCAATATATATACATAAATGTAAAATGTAAATATAAAGATAAATAAATCTAAAAAAAATTATATATGTACACATCATACACATATATGTATATACTTACGGAGCGCGGTGCAAGAAGAGCTGTCATTCAACGTCGTCGTTCCTCTCTCATTGATCTACACGCGACGATGATCGCAAATCGACTAAACCACGTCATACAGTTATCATTTTACTCCAACCCGTGGCACACCATGTTGATCACGCACGCACATGTTATATCCGTGAAGTATATACACGAGGCGAAGACTTTAATTGATTCGGATGTGTTATATAACCATGACAAAAGGGACGACATGTGCGTCCCCACCATGATGACCCGCTGCCGTCCACCACCACCGTGATGATCGTTGAACCATTTTGCGATAATATTGATGCGATCAGACGACGGGACGACCTTGGGTCCAAGATTCTAGTCAGTCCTAGCTGGAATTGAATCGTTTAAAAAACAACGGAGCGTTCCTGGGTCGGGAAAAAGTTTTCCCGGGAGAAAGCAATTTTTCCTGAGCAGAGAAACTGAGCTAAATGTCGTGATCGTAAAATTTAGGGTTATTTCAGTGTATATACCGCACGTATCGAAAAATTTTAATTTATCAAGCACTATTTACTATATTTAAGATAAATAAGCTGTGCCAATAAAAACTATATTGTCTACTACTATAAAAAAATTTTTTTAACGAAATATTTTTTTATATTTGAAAAAAAAACTTGTAGAACCTTTACATTTCTGCCATAATAAAAAGCAATAATCAGTATATTTCTGGAATATTAATGAGATGTATATAATAAACATATTTCTCCGTTATTTTTTACAGTCAACCGTTTCTGAATATTTAAAAAGGTACAAACTAAAAGAATGATTTAATATCTTTTATCCAGATAGAATGAGAGTTTCATCTCTAGATCTCGCGTTTCATTCTATAGAACTGACAGACCAGATATTTCAGTATTTTTATAAACTTGATTAGGAAAAAGAGAGCGGGAAAGAAAAACGGTGTAATAAAATTTTGTTAAAGTACTTTTTTGAACATTTCTTTTATAATTACACTTAGAGGAGATCGAAGTACACACAGTTTTCATAATTTTGGCCTTCGACACTTTAAACAACTAATTAGTACGATTAAACTGTACTAATGTAATAGAAAAAACCTTTCTTTACATTTTTATGCCGAGGGCTGTACATGGTATTGCTTCTTCGTAATAAATAAAATGCGAATATGCATTGTAACCTGATAGCAGGATAAATTGACACACGGTGTAAGTTACCTATATGACAAACTCCATTAAATTAAGGAAAACGTAATCGAAGTAACAAACAAATCACACATATATACATATATATACATATATGTATATATATATATATATATTGGTAAACATTATACTTTTTAAAGTTATTTTGTGATGTTTGAATAACAAAATGTTGTTACAAAAGAAAACAAATATAAATTATTTCATATGTAGCTTACTTCAATATAAAAATGTTAAACACATATATAAAATCAGCACAAAATTACCTTTTCAAAAAAAAAAAGGTAAAAAAAAGCGCCAAGTGTGTGTGTG
>QKQZ01001044.1:0-26438 GCA_003595255.1 Solenopsis fugax | reverse complement strand
TTATTGCAATAAATTAAAAAAAAAAGATAATTAAAGAAAAGAAATTTATATAAAATTTTATACCCAAAGNAAAAAAAGATAATTAAAGAAAAGAAATTTATATAAAATTTTATACCCAAAGAAAAGTTATGTTTAAATTGATGAAATCGTTTCTTTAACTTGATTTTTTTTAAGTTGAAGTGAAAATACATTTTGGGTAAATAAAAATATTGGGTAAATATAAATGTATTTGATTTCAAGAAATAACATCAATCTTTCTTAATGTAAAATTATTTGTTCAAATTATTTAATTTAAACAACTAATTGTTTAATTCAAAGAATGTACTGAATAGAAATGTAAAAAGTAATTTATATATATAATTGTTCTTGTTTTTAAAAATATATTTCTTTCATTTAAAAAGATATTTGCATTGCACAATCAAACCATATTTCTTTAATTCTAATAAAAGGAACAATCAAAAAATTTCTTCGAGTCACAAGGAACAATCGAAAAATTTCTTCGTTAAAGAAACTTTTCTTTAACTGTATAGCAGTGCACAAATTTCTTTGAGTCAAACAAATATTTTATGATTCAAAGAAATCTTTCTCTGGGTGTATAAGAATTAACTTTTGAAATATTGATTATTTTAAGTGCAGTTTTAATTTTTAAATCTTGTGTTTGTGTTACAGTAATCACCGTAGCTTCGTGGCTGATTAACTCCGCTCGTTGCGCATCGGGTCGGTGAGTCAAAAATCAATTTTCGTATTATATTTCAATGCTTTGGAAATGTCCTGCGCAGGATCAAAGGAAAGGACACTGAAAGAAAGAATTTGGTAATAGCTGTCAAACGTTGGGTGAAATAAATTTAATTAATTATATATTTGATTAATATAATAAAAAAATAATTTTACTTTTCTAAATATTTGTGAACATCATTAAATTGGATAATATTGTACTTGCTAGATATTTAGAAAAGTAAAATTACTTTGGTAATATTAATCAAATGTTTAATTGGCATTATTTCACTCAACAGTTGGTAGCTACACGTATTACAAACTCTTTTCTTCAGTAGACCCAAACAATTTTTTGAAGGGGAAACCGAGTACCCAATCGCGCGCGATCAGTCCGGGAGTGCCGTGTAAAGCATCAGCGCGTAATCGTAACCGTATTTTCGCGAGTGAGTGAGTGCAACGAATCCTGATGATCTGAAAGGAAGAGGAGGAGGCTTGCGAAGCAATCTTGGAATAACTGGGGTAAGTAATATTTGCAACATATACAGGATGCATAACGTCTAGCTAACCAATCTCAATAGTGTGTTACAGATATTCATCGGTGTGCGAATCGACGAGAGGAAGCCAACGTCCAACTTTTCGGTTAGTTATTTATTTTTTATATATTATCAGGATGTCCATTATCTGGAAAAACCTGGAAAGTCAGGAATTTGGGACTATGCCCTCTGGAATCAGAGATTTTCCTGGAAATTTTTGAAATTTTACTTCTAAATTTAAATTTTATATCTTTTTGACAAAATTATTTCTTCCTTTTTTTTATATCTAATGATGGAAAGCGTGACAAACGTATCCGTCGAAAAATTTATTTCAAAGTTACATTCAAAAATTTTCCTATCTGGAATTTTAATAAAAATTCTTAGAAAGTCCTGGATTTTTCAGGGAATGGATTTACAAATTTTGAGTGGACACCTTGATTATTCGCAAAAGAAATAAATATAACAAATTGCTATTTTAAAAGTTATTTTTTCTCATTCTTTATTAGTTATTAATTTTCCAAAAAAATTAATTCAAAATAATATAATTTAATTTTTAAATAAATTTATTTCTATAATACTATAATAATTTCTTTAAGATTAGAATTGCATTATTAATACATTATTATATATGTACAACGAGAAATAACAAATTTTACATGAGAAGGAGAGAAAGAGAGAGAGAGAGAGAGAGAGAATTTCGTAAGAATGCAATGCATCTTCACTCGCTCGTCGCTTCATTTGATACAAATGGAAAAATTCCTTCCCGCGAGAAGACGCGACTGACGTAGAATGAAACTTTCACGAGGCTCTATAAGAGCACGAGGAATCCTCGAGACGTCAGCCAGGAATTCTTGTGGATCTGGCAGCGCTGATGGATATGCCTCTTAAGTCCGATAAAATCGGATGCAATGACGTCCACGCTTAATTCTCTTTTCTTTTTAACTTCTACCCATTTTCCCGCCTTTCGTTAACTTTCAGCAGCCTTTCTCCCGTGCGATCTTGTAAGCCCCGGCAACGGAGAAAATTGGCGGGGCGCCTTGGCGCTCGTAAAGCTCGAGCTATCCCGAGAAAATGAGATCGCGTGATCGCGCTTTGATCACGCAAGAAACCGCAGTGCTGATCGAACGCGGCGTGAAAGCATCCATCAGTGACTCGTGAGATATGGCGAAGTATCGATTCGATGCCGTGCACGAGATTGCGTTCGCAATGATGGCCGCCGTTACGTTGAAGCACAAACTACCTTTTCGGTAAAATTGACAAACTGAATCTTAGACAGACCATGTTTCTTTTATATCGCTTCATAAACACGATTATTTTATTCACGGCTTAATCGTTAAGGCGAGGTTTCTGAAATAAAACAAATTAATTCTTAATATTTAATTCTTAATATTTGAGATAGATTTGTAATCCGTCGTACTCACATACCACTTGAAGCAATTGTTGAGTCTTCGCACATTCAACTTCACTTTCAACGTTCACTCGTCACATCAATTTTTGGTTTTCTCTTTCATGAAGAACAAAAGTTAAAAAAGAAATATTTCTTGATTATGATCGCATTCTGCTCTGAAAAAGCCAGTCTAATGGACCAAGTTCGAATCGCTTAAACGATTGTCGATACTTGACGGATGTTGCAATTTAGAGAATTATAATACGCGGAATACCAACTTAAAGTCGGTTAAATTTTAGTGCAACGCATGCAAAATTCCACATGCTAACATAGCGTGCGCTTCTCATAACGTGTGTTTCGTATAAAATTCTACCTCGAAAGAAGCAGCGCTCGCAGTTTTCGCGCGCAGTCGACAGTAGCACGAAAGCCCCGTTATTTTACAATGCTGGCGGTCACGTAAATTGCCATATAATTATGCGCCGTGCGCGGATCCTCCGCGGTTCGGGAAATGTAATTACGGCAGAATGAGTCACGTGAAAATTCCTGTGACACACGCGCATAATTACCGGGTCTATAAGTCGGCAGCCGAGAAAGACTCCGCGATGAATTTACCGAGTTCCGGCATTAAGGTCGAGATAACGGCTTCCCTTACGTCGTATTGTGAAAGCAAAATGCGAGAATATCCCTTTCTGTGAATTACATTTGCGTATCGCTAAAATTGCGCTTCCGGAAGGGAGCAAGGAGTCACGAGGGGTCACGCAAATCGACCATGGGTTAAGCAATTTGAATTATAATTAACATTAGGAATGAATTCAGGAATTCTGAATTTTTCTCTCCCCGAACGAGCGAACTCTTATCGTATGTTCTAAAGTAAATTGTTCCTGCTATAACGTTAATTGAATTAAGCAAATCTTATTCTTAGCCAAATTATAGTTATTTCTTGAAAAAATATGAAATCTCTGAGAATGTACTCTCTATAATATTAACAGTATACTATGCTTCTACATAATACAGTATATTAATGATATATTAATACTACTATTAATAATACTTATTTATACTGTATTAATAGTAGCATATATATTATTAATATTAATAAAATAATAATAATAATAATATATTAATATCAATAACATTATTATTATTAATTTTTATATATAAAGCGATACGCAACATAAGAAATTTAAAAATAGATTGGAACCAAATATAAATTCTGTGCAAAATCTTTCTTTTATTTTTCGGGAATTAATTTATTCTTTTATGCGTAACATTAATAAATCGTTACATCTGCACATGTTGAGATCAGAATGATTCAAACGTTGTTGAAATATTTTCCGGTGACTTACCGCGTCAAATGTGCATCTTGCTCGATCGTTCCCCAACGGGAGTTCCCGCGAACGTTATAGTCGCGGTCGACAATTTCAAGAAATTGCTGACCTAGTGTACATTTTCACGAGACTGAAATCGTGATATTATTCTTCACAACTACGAAAAGGACGCGCGATGTTATATTGAGTATATTACTGGCTTGTGTTCTCTGTGTATCCGCAAATTTTTTGTTAGCTTAGCTACGCAGAATTTTTAGTTGCTGTGTGGGATATTTTATTGTCCGACGCTTGTTCTTGTACGTCGTGTTACGCTCTCGTGATATTAAATGTCATATCGAATTTCTACGTTTGGATGACTGAATTGTGAAGGGAGCTATTGATATTTCGCGTACATTTTGACTGTGTATTTCTCTCCTAAAATTCAAAAAATTTCAATAAAAATATGTTTGCTCTTTTATTTGTTTAATATAACGTTTGATGTGCACTGTAAAATGGCTGTGTAACAGAGTTAAAAATGTCTATTTGCACAATTATATGTGATATAATTTTCCATTGAAAAAATACACCACAAATATATCATAAATACATTTGATAAATTAATTTGTCAACGTTAAATCGGCAATGAATTTCAACAGTTTTCGAAGAGAAAGATGCAATTTAACAGCTCAGTTAATTAATTTATGTGCGCGTTATTAGCCGTAAGTGCGTCAGTGCCAAACAGATGCAGGAGTTACATGCATACATATGAACTTCTAGCAGAGTTACCGAGCAGGAAGATATTCCCTGATTCTCATTACGCGTTTATTGCGTGCATTACCATAATGATAAGCAAGTGTAATGCTTCTTGTTCTCTGATTTTACATAATTTGTCATAATGCAGCTATTTTATTGAATTATTACCTGTACAAAATTTTGAAACATCACAAATGTATTTGTAGCCTCAAATAAGAGATTTTTTTCTATGATTTACTTTAAATATTATTTTTCTTGTGATTGTATGAGTACAATTTGATATTATTAAATTGTAATAGAAATTAATTATATCGTAATAGAAATTAATTATATACTTACTTATTATATTATATATTATCAATAGTAGTCGACTAATAAGACCTCAAATGATGCTTGTAAAAGCCTTTATCCATACTCTAACTTCGCGAAGCACAATCATAACACTAACTAAAATTTCACCAAAGTTCAACCAAGTAATTATTCCAATTACTCAAGTTTTGTGCCATTTTCCGTAGCGACAATTTGGATTTCTACGGTAGTTTCCGGGGGAGCATCTTAACCTGAATCGCAAATTAGCCATTCTAGAATGTCCATGGACTTTATAAGCTATTGATTTTATAATAGCTATAACACGCGCTTTAATACTTGCGCAAGTTTAATCATCGTCTTAGAGAGTGTGCAATATCAGCGAAGTTTGAAGACGCTTTATATAGATACTTTGAATATAGATAACTACTACCCTATCGTAAATTTGGTATGTGAATCATATATCAATAGTATATGATTGATATACGAATCATATCCGATCGTATAAGAATTATATGCGAATCTTATACGATTAATCGTATGCGATCACATGCTAATTGCATGATTAGACATATGATGGTATACGATCGTATACGAATTACATATCATCGTTGAACATTTGTTTCGGAATCACATGTGACATGTTTAATGTATATTCCAAATCATATAAGATTGCGTATAAGGTACATACGATTTTTATATGACTTGTATGCAACCACATGGCAATCGCATTATTAGACATATGATCGTATGCAATCGCATACGAATTACATATCACGAGCGGAAATTATATAGAATCACATGTTTAACATGCGGATTTATTGTATAAGAATCATATATGATTCAATACAAAGCACACCCATCATATACGATATACACCTCATACGAAATACATATTTTGCCAAACGTAACTGAAAAAATCTTTGATCAATATTTCAAATATTTTAATATACAATATATATATACAATATATAGCCATATGGCTATAAGCATCATATTTAAAGTGCAATTTTATATTAATTACTTACATAATAAAAAAATGTGTTTGGTACGTGTAAATGTAAAGTATAATATATTACTACACATTATTTTAAAGTGTGTGATATACAGGGTATTTCAGAACCAACGGAAAACTTTTTAAAGACAGATTATCTTCATGAAAATCTAAAATTGTCTTTTATGAAAATTGGATCCAAGGCAAGAAGAAATACAATAAGTTCATGACTCTGAAAAATGAAGGTCACAATATATACAAGTTACATCCCATATTGATTGAAAATAGTATTCCGNGTTTTCCATATGATAATCCAAAATTTGTTGTGTATGCAGATAAGATCCGAAGCATAATTTTCGAAATAAAATAAATTCAACATCTTAAAAAAGTATTAAAAAAAATTAAAACATAAATATTTCTCAAAAATTATGCCTCGTATCTTACTTTCTTAACCGGAAAACTTATCTTTTTAGATTTTCATAAAGAATACTCGACATTTCTTTCATCACCCAATATGGATCATTGTTTTTTGTACATTGTGACCTTCATTTTTCGGTCGAATCATTGTTTTTGTGAAAAATTTCGCCTTGTATCCTATTTTCAAAAAGGACAATAAATCTTAGATTTTCACCAAGGATATATCAGTCATTAAAGTTTTCTGTCAGTTCTAAATCGCATATAATATATACATATACACACGCAATTCAAATAAGCGTCATATACATATATCGCATGCGATTTTGTCGTATACTATTCATGTATCAGTTGTATACGAAAAAATTTCACGTTATGCATATTATTGCTTACATGAATCGTATATGACTCTTAAGCACCACATGTGTTTTTTCGTATGCAGCAGATATATGAATCGTATATGACTCTTAAGCATCACATGTGTTTTTTTTTCGTATGCGACAGATATATTAGGCACATACGATCGTACACCAAAAACACATGTGCCAATATCATATACGATCATATATGATTTCATCACATACGACTTTTACGGTAGGGTATCACTTGGTGAAGTAGAAGGAATAACACAACACTATTGTAGATTTATTCTTTTATGTTCAAGCCACAAGAGAATTGGCGGCCGGATCTGACAAGAATTAAATAAATAAAATGAGACTCTTCGAAAAATTATGATTAAATTTTAAATGTTTTGTAATTTTGTTTTACCATTTATTTTTTAACTCTATAAAGAATTTCTATATTATTAAAATTTCTATATAGGTATTTATTTTTATAACTATCGATGTTCATTAATATTTGTATAATTCTTAATAGATATTCAATCGACGTTAATATAGGATTACTGAAAATCTTTTGTAAAGATGATACAGTAATAAGCTCATTGTTCATTTCATATCTATGAATATATTTTGATTGACGATAAGCAGTTATCAATTACTTATGTTAATAATCTCTGTGATTATTTAGAATATAGTTAGTAGTCGATTATTGTAATAGTAGACTCTTTGATCAGTAGCGTGAGAATTGCCTGACTACGCTCATAACAGCTATTGAATTATAACCCAGCAATTGTGTCAGCAATGCAATTTTACGGGATTGTCGCTGCAGAATATTTTACAATTTTTAACAAGGTTTCAAAAAGTTCACTTACCACATCGATGAGTTGCGAGAGCTTAAGCTTGATGCATACGCGCAGCACGTCCGAGGTATTCACCACGGGGCGTACGAGTTTGTTGTAGTTGGATAGCAGGTCGTCGTAGAGGCGTTTCGCGTCCGGATTTCCGGCAACGGCTCCGTGAACGACCAGCGCCGAGAGGAACCATACGCGCAGCGTTTCCCCGATTATGGGGGGCATCATGGTCCCCCGATTCCTCCACTGTGAACGATACGTCCGGCCCCTTTGTGCCCTCTCTCGACCGCGCGAATCACGTATCTAAGTGAAAAGATGTAGGATGTAATCAGCTGTTTTTTTTCCTCGATATTCGCACTGAAAAGCATCGCTTGGGAACCCCTTAATCACCGCGACTTTTATTATTTATCGTTAATTACAGTGCAACTGAAGCACACAATTCTATCATTGATTTGTGCTTTTGGAAGTTAATTAACATTCTTAATAAAATTCTTAGATTCGTATCCTTCGCAACTTGCTAATTAATTCTTGTTTGGATTAAGTTTCTCTACAATTAATTCCAAGTGAATCTTATTAGTTAGAAAAATTTTCACTTGACATTTAATTAAGGAGTTATGAAAAAAGCTGGGTCATTTCTTCGATATTTTCTTTTTTTTTTTTTTAAGAGAAGAGTCCACAAAATTGTCCCAAAATGTATAGGCGTGAGAGAATGCATAAATCCTGATATGCCATGTACACTAACACAAGGGAAACTCTAAGTTAAGTCGCTACATTACATCTTGCCAGACTATACTTTGTTACGTGCAATTCCCGGCGTATAGCATACCATGGACTGAGAACGATACAACTTGGTCCGCGGGCGGATTTATGGGTACAAGTAACGAGTTCAACCCCCTTCTTCGTCCCACCTTCATCTCTTCCCTGAGCTCCGCGCAAAAAAATTCCGTTGTTTTAAATATGAAAATAATGTCACTCGGTGTAAAGTGTACATTTTCGCCTGAAATTTAATTTATAAAAACGTTATATTCTTTTGATTCTTGCCTTTTGTTCTTTTTAAAGCTACACAATGTTTAAAGTCAAAATATTTACCCGTTCCGCGATAAATTTTACAACGAAGCTCGTTGGTAATTCGAATATGACGGTAATCGTGACGCTACATAACTACGGCGATACGAGCAGTAAACCGGAAGTAGGACGGCGAATGATCCTGTGATCGCGAACCGCGATGCGTAACGATGTTAAAGTGTTCGCGTGGAATCGGGCCGATTAACGGTGAGCCGACACTTGGCATAGTGCGCGAGCGTTGATTTTCGACGCGCATTAGGGCGCCAATTCGCAGCCGCAAATCGCGCGCCGTCATAGATCGGGGATTGATCGCATGCTTCGGAAATCATGAGGTACCTCAAGCGGGCGTTTCGTTCGGCCGAAGTTTAACGGGGTCCAAACAAATAGAACGGCCGACCACGTTATTACGCAACGTTTTTACAGCGAATGCCGTGATTAAGTGAAGCTAATTAGCTGATCAGTTTTAAACTCACAATCAGATGAAACGGATTTGCTCTCTTTTCTTTATTACACAAACAAGAATGTTACATGACAGAATTACGACAGTTACGGCAAAGCCGGTTGTGCTCGCTTTTAAATTTTAATACAATTTTTAACTTTTTATCACCAAAGAAGTGATACGATAAAAAGTTTAAGCGTGCATATTATCTTCAGAAAGTTTAATTTTTGCAAAAGTGATGGGTAATTTAATGTTGGATTTTTGCAAATTTTACGAGTTTAAACATGTAATTTGCAATAATTAAACTGTAACGTTATTAACGTAAGAAAACAGCTTGTTTTATGTAACAATTTTTATATTACAATAAAATGACATCCAAACATAATTCTGTAATTACGGATGGAGTTCATGGGAATAAGTTCTAACTAGAGATGTACGAACCAAAATTTTTTAACTCTGAATCGAATCAAATTTTATTTCTTTGTTTAAATCCGAATTAAACCGAATCAGTAAAATTTTAACCGAATTGTATTGTTGAAATATATTTTGAATTAACAACACAATTATTGTTAGATTTTCAAGGTATAGATTATAAAAAAATTTCATGTAAAAAGAATATTGATTCTATTGTAATATGATATAATGAGTCACTTTAAATACGATTTTATATTAAATTGTCAATATATGTGATTCGTACTCGAACCTTTTAAATTCGAAATTTTCGAATAGTCCAGATTCGAATCGTAGAGATTTAAATTCAAATCGAATAGTCCGTACATCTCTATATCTAACTACAAATTTATTACAATAAAAAGCTATAAACAGACATTTGAACTACTTTCTACTCTCCACATCTCTGTATACATTCTCAAGACTTTAATATATCCTGAGATAAGAAAGAGCGCAAGTTTATATGCGCATTTACCTAATACCATTATGCAACAAAGTTGCTAAGTGAGATAATAGAACCGCCAGTGAAACAATATTTTAAAAGCTTTCGTACTTTCTGCGAAATTTTTTCTATTTACAGAAGAGAGACAACTGGCGCCGAGATGTCCCTATGTAACCAGTGTAGCAGATGCTTAACCCAAATATACGCTTTGTCTAAACTTTTCGGTCCACTTTCAATGAAAATATTTAAAAGTCCAAATAAACTCAATTTAGTTTAGACACTTGAATATGATAGGACAATCTTATTTGTGTAGAATTTTTTAAATTTCTATATAGCAGTGGACTCATACTACCAGAGTGGTTACCCTTTAAGCCAAACAGTTAAATTATTTATCACTGTTGCAAATCAGACTTCTTATATGAAAGTATGATTGGACTATCGAATCGCCAATCCGAAATTCTTGCCGCTGATGTTTGAATCCAGCAAGCAGTTCCTTTTCTGTCAAGTGAGCGACTTTGAGATCGTAACTCATGTCCATGTCGACGCAGTCGTCGTGGCCGATGCGCGGGTATTAACGACGGGAATTTACGTGAGTACATACGCCCAGCGACGAGGAAGGATCGATCAACGCCCTGGTCCCGCCTCGTCTGCTACCGCGCGAATGTCTAATTGCTGTTGCGCCGCTAACTGGGTCAACGGTATATTATTTCGGATTAGCGAACCGAGGAGAGCCGACCTCACGACGTTGTCATCAGCCTGGAATCCGTCTAGACAAAACTGGAATGCACTGGGGATTCCTGTTCGATATTAAAACTGAATGCACTGAGTCTGATAGCATTGACCTGATGTAGTAATACTTGCTTTCTGATTTTCTCAATTCCTAAATTTTTTGTTTCTAAGATACGTGACTGAAATACTTTTCGTGCACACTAGAATGTGCTAACCGTAAAAAATATGTAAAGAGAGTTAAGATAATCGAATAATATTTATGCAGAGTTTAAATACTTCTAAAGTGAGACACCTGTCTCGTTGTTTTTGTTGTCTGTCATTATGCAAGAAAATATTTTATTAACTCATTGTTTCGTGATTAGCAGAGATTTGTCGATTGTTCCTAAAGCGCGTAAAACTCGCGGCGTCGAACAGTTCAATGTCGTATAACCCAAATAGATTTTAAACAGCTTCGCGATTCAACGCAGTTCGCTCCACTTTCATTGCATACCTCTCTCGCGTTTCCTCTTTATTTTTCTATCGAGAAAGTAAATTACTTTATAGCACCCTTTGTGATCGCTCGAGCGCTTCCGAGTAAGGATCGCTTCTGGTGCGCGAACGTATTCGATGGAAATCGAGACAATGAACTCGGTTGGCACTCGATAGCGGCTGTAAGATTAACGATTGAAACAGGCAATAGTTTTTCCTGTGCCTATTTGCATTTATACTGCGAGGCAATCTTTGAAATCGAAATTAAACAATATCAAGAAATTATTGATTGTTTGGAGCCTTTATGCATATAATTTTAGCACTTGTTTATGATATATACAAGTGTATGTGTCATTAAAATTTTCAGTTAAAATATTCATAATGAAATAAATTAATGTTTCGCATAATTTTTGATATTTCACGTACGTGGATACGCCGTTTTCTTTGTTAGCATGAAGTAATTATGATATGGCATTGTTGATTGCAGCGGTATGTATTCCACACGATATATGTTGCGGATTAAAAAGTTATCATGTGGAAATGGCACGTTGTTTTCAGCACGACGTCTATCTCCAAAACTATTTCAACATCGACAGAGAGGGTAAAACGCGGTCCGCGAAAAATAGAATTGAAAACATTTGATCGGCCACGCCGAGCCAACGATCGCAAAACCACGTGAAGTTTCTATTCTTGACAATCCATTAGCGACTGAAAAGGATTCTATCCATGGTATCGCACATCGTAGCATTCGATTCGTGCGCATAATTGAAGACCCAGAATGTACTTTGCTGACAATGAAAATTTAAACGAGAATCTGTCGATCGGGTCAAAATCCTTCAAAGCTCTTGGCGCTTTTTACAATCTACTATTCCAATTATTAAACATGAAGAGTGTTATAAAGTATCCAACACTGTGCGTTAAAACAAATGTTTCATTCTTTTGCGGACATCTATAGCAAAAATCTCGATTACATATAGTATACGTTATATAAATAATAAATTATATAAATAAATAATATAATTATAAATATATAATTATAAATAAAATATAATTATATATAATTAATTATATTTAATTAAAGAATGAAATTATTATTTTATGGGTATTATCAAGTAACATTATAACGAATAAGAATGTAGGACAAATGGAAGATTAAATTGTATATGTTCGATATGAGGTGATAGGATACAATCGGAAGGCTTTCAGGGAGATATTGAAGTTCTTCGTGAATGATATTCAGGATTAGAGCGTTTATTAAACTTCGATAAAAATCGTGGTGCAATTCCAATTCGAACGAAAGTTCCGCATACGGGCACAATAGAGAGGATTCTTCACGGAGGATATTGAATCCGTCGTGTAGAAGGTGCGGGGGTGTGAGAAATAATAAAAAGAACGCCACGCGATATCGCGTGTCCGAGCAATGAAATGTTTCGATAATCGTCGAATCTCGATGAAATAATTTCAGGACGGTTTCACACCGCGCCGCTGCGGAAATCGCGAAGGATCGCGAATCGTTCGCATCTTTCCGCTACCACGCTCAGCAGCTCATGCCGCGATTAAAGTTTATGAGAATTTAGATTAGTGTAGCAGCTGTCGGGAGAGCGCGAGCCATTCCCGCAACTTCGCTCTAATTACTCGCGATTATATCTTACGCATGTTTGAATCTGCACGATAAGTCTCAGGGAGTTATTCATGCAAATAGTAAAATTGTCCCTCTTAATTTTCTTATTTTTTTTTCTCGATTAAGATTTATTACATAATAAACTTAATTTTATTTCTCGACAAATATTGAAGTCGTTTACATATTCTGCGACTTTATATTATTTTAAATTTTTGTCGAAAATTGTATTAATGCTAATTTGAAACTAGCACCTGAAAAAGAATATTTTGCAATTATGGCTATAAACAATTACGGATTTATATGTTACCTGTAGAAAATAAAAATTATTTTCGAAATATTATTATACAATTTTTGTGTATAATAATTATAATGTTAACAATTGTACATTATAAGAATTGAAATGTGCAAAACTATTTGAAAACTGTTTTTTTTACCTTTCACCATTACAGTTTATATAAATTTCTGTATATTTTATAAAAAACTTTCAGGAATTGTTATTAATATATTGCCTTAATTCTAATACGAAGTCTTCATATTAGTACATATATTCTTATAGTAAACGCGTTGTTAAATCCTGAAAGATTTCTCATGATTCCTGAAAAATTTCGCATGATTTTCATAATTTTCGCTTACTCTCATCAAAAAGAAAAGCATAATTTGCATCCAAAATTTCTAAAAAATCATGTTCTGCCCATTTTCTGTTTAAACGCATGGTAAACGCGAGAGACTTCGCAACACCTCTAAAAAATATACATCACGCCTACCGGGAACCACGTAGCGTTCGAGGCGCCCGGCAAACCCAAATGATTCCGATCGGGAACGGGAAATCCCGGGTGCCGTTGTTCCCAAGCGGTGCCCGCCGAGGGCGACGATAATCACGGCGAAGGGGGCGAAGGGGAGTGTGACACTGACCTAACTTCGCGCGCACTCCAAGTCACGCCGGTCTCTCGCAGCAGCTCTCGGGACCGCTGCACACTCGCACGCACTGCACCCACGACTGAAGGTGGTCGTCGCGGTCCGTGGTCGAGGGGGTGCGTCGGGATCTCGATCGCTTGGAGGCGCCACCGGGTGCGCACCATCGGGCGCAGTGTGAGCCCGCGGGAGAGACGGGCATCTGGGAGGGTGATCTGCCGACGGTGGGGTGGATTCACGACGGAGGAATTTGGACCGAACTTGCGCACGTTTGTGCATGAGTAGACGAGCGCGACACAGTAACCGTGAAGATATCAGCTGGAAAAAGAGCTCCGCCTACGCGGAGGGAGAGGAAAGGGTCTCTTCGTCGAAAGGGTTGAATAGACTTTGATCTGGCGAGAAATCGATCGTCATAACATATGATTTTCTTTGCATCGGAAAAGTCTGTTTTTAAGTGTTGTACGAAATGGACCGGTGGTTATTGTGTTCTTAAAATCAATTTACAATTGTCAATAAAGACTGTTAAATAAGATTCGTACAACGTGTAACGAGAAATTGCTATATATTCGCAAAATAAGTAAAAATTAAGGAAAAAAGATACAAGTTTGATTTATTTAAAAAGATACAAAAAAGATTCGGCTGTTTTCATTTCAAAGAAAAATTAATAAAAACCTTCTGCATTGTTTTATCTCTGGGTTACACGTTTTTAATCTTTCATCCATGAAACAAACGGATTTGTATTTTGCCAGTCCCTTTTTGGACAAAAGCAGATTTTTGTGAGAAGTAATGTTATATTTAGGTCATACAATTCAGCACTCGTTAATAAGAGTAAGCAATTGTCTTGTAACATTAATTACTTGATTTTTCGAGATTACGGTAAAACCTCTCTGAATGATAAATCCTGCCATAAACACAATGCGAAGCGATTAATAGTATTATTGCTGCTCGGATTATCTCGCTGAAAAATTGGCTAGTTTATGGCAATGCCATCCAGCAAATACCTAAAACAAAAACAACGCTTGGTTTTTATGTGGAAACCATAAATTTTCTCCAAATAACTAATCTAAGCTGTCACCAATGAGAAAGCACTTTCTTTCATCATACCAATATTCTTTACGATCTATGATGCGGCAGATATTTCATATCTGAGTAAAAAACATCTTTTGGAAGTTACACAATAGGTTGCCGAAAAACCTTTGGCCGATGAAAATAATATAAAATAAAATTATAATATCTGTAAAATATGCAATATAATTTTTTAGATATCTATACACAGAAAATATTTATTAGCTCTCTTCGCGTGGAGTGTAAATATTCAGCTTCCGAATTCTTGTTAAAATTAATATACCATATTGGTTTAACTAGCGCTGTGCTATAAAACTGTTTTCGCATGAAATGTACATACCTTCCCTTAAATAAGCGGCTAGTATATAATGATATTGGAGAGATACGCCGCTAGAAGATAGGGATAGTGCAGGCCCAACCTCGCATGAATTTAATTTACCGTCGCTCATGAACCTAGTTCGCCATTTTATGGCATAGACGAAGCTAACTCCATGAAAAGCACCGGGAGCAGGGCAACGGGTGTTCCTTAGCTGGAACAATGGATCGGTGGCATTGTACGGTGGCGCATTAACCGGCATACCACGACGATCCCTTTAAATCTCCGGTACGAAACATCCGACTTCCGGCAACATGCCGACATATTGATGAATTAAGATTGCAATAACAGAGAAAGAGACAGAGAGAGAGAGAGAGAGAGAAAATCAGCAACTGGGATGGAGGAGAAAGAGAAATTTCCTTCTCCTTCATCCCAGGTCCTTGCAAGTCCAAGACTAACCGAGCCGAAACTGACGTAGCTGAGTGAGTCATTTCGATTCGGAGTAGCTCATTTATTACTTTGAACGCCAATCTCCCTCTCGGCGAACAGGAAAAAAGCAAGAAACGCGAAAGAGGGTGGTGGTAAAAGAGCGGAGGACAAAAAGAACTGAGAAAGTTTGACGAGCTGTTTGTCAAGAATTAAACTTCTTAATTTATTCGACGGATCGTTATGGCTACGAGCATTTCAAACGTGCCCTAGAAATTATCGGATCAATCAATCCTGCTTCGTTCGCGACTGTAGATTGAGAACTCTTTTCTCTTGTTAACTTTTGTAGACGTCTTAAAGATTTTCATGACAGTTCAAGACGTTATTTAAAATTGAAGATAACGTTTTCCAAAAGAACGTCAACTTTCGTTTGAAACGCGCGACAAATTAGAACAGTTTTCTTCAAAAGAAAATTGGATGATGAGAAAGAGAGAAACGCGTTCTAATTAAGGAATGGATTCCGTAACATCGTATATATAGTATTCTGAAATTTAATTGTCATCGTATTATGCATATTGTCAAAGTAACGTGCTGCTTTATCCCAAAAGGTTCCTTTCACATCTATTCACGAGATGTAAACTTAATTCCGGCACGAAAAGCCCCAACGACAAAGACGGTATCCCTATCACCTGCTCTTTTTACCAGGCCGGTGTATTTTTCTCTTGCCCCATTATGCCGCGTTACACATCGTGTGTCGAGCGATCGGATAAATGCGAGGAAATAGAGGTGGGTTGATGTGGTAGCTCCATATTGAAGGGGAGTTGGCAAGATTCCAATAATCTCCTTGGATCACCACCATCGGCGTTATCTACCTACGCCTCGCGATTTCGGCCTCAAACCGGGCACGTGAGGTCGCTGGACCGATTTACCGTTGTCCGTAATGTGTACGTGTCAAATGTGTGTGTGTATACATATGTGACCAAGTCAAGCATACCGAGGTGAAAAATGTCAGCCGACGTCACCGGAATTAGAATCCGGGGATATACAAGGGAAAAATACGCGATTGGACCATCGATCTTGTCTACTTATGATGCGAACACTCGCGCGAACATCTTTCTCTCTTTCTCCAGCTGTATGTGTGTGTTTGTGTATGTGTGTGATGTGTGCAAACGCGACATGAAACAAAAATAAATCTGTCAGCAAAAAGAACAGATTACACTTTTGTAGCTGTACAACCGAATTAAGTAAAAATGTAGCAATACATCTTGTTCGAGATTGAAAAGAAAAACATGTCGGACATTTTAGAGTTGCTTTCATATTTTTCACATAGTATCAAACTGCGCAGCATCAAAGGAAAACTAATTAAGAATCAAACAATAAATACAATGAAACAACAATCTTTTTTAAAGCATAAACACTTCTTATTATTACGCGAAAACAAAAGTTTCCCTAAAGTAACAATAGATATTCCGCTCGTTTTTTTGCAAAGCAATAAAAAGAAAAGTAAACGGTCACTTACGAGCACTTATCGGGTTGTGTTTTAATAAAAGAACGAAATAAATATCCACGAAGGAATGTATTAAACGTTTCGACTGTACTTAGTCTTAATCAATAAAATTCTAATAATTACATAAATTCTATAAGCAGACGCATAACGAGACGCAACCTCTTAGTAGTATCTAAATTATGTGAACAAAAGTACTTGGTGAGGGATCACTCTTTCCCTAAAGTATCTAAAAATTTAGTTAGATACAGATTTGAAAATAATTATTATTATATTATCAAGATAATTATACCAAATTTTCAGTTAAATTAGTTTCTAGAATGTCAAAATTTTTTGCAGCATTATTCATCCTGCTTGAACATCCTAAATAATTATTTTTACAGTTATTTTTCCAATAAAATGATTTTCTAATTTTTAGATACTTCAACAAAACCCTTCTTTTCATGTGGAATTGATGACACAATGGGTTAAGAAAATCTTGTACGATAATATTAATTTCCCAAGAGATAATTAGAGACAATGTACATATGATAATCAAAATCTTGTTAATCCAAAAGCTACACTGCAAGTATACGCGCTTTAAAAAACGTGCAAAATATAGTAACCATTGAATATTTTTCAAGAAACATGCGATGACCTAGTAAAAGTTAGATATTCAAGACGACGGAATTTTAAGCTAGCTCGCGGCGCACAAACTTGATTGGAGTCAAAGTGTCCTCGATGGAAATTACCTCCGTATTACCGTCGAGATTTTGCTTCGTACATGTAGTCAAAGCACTCAACGGATACGCTCGCGAGCACAGAAGTTACTATTAATTTCAAGTCCGACGCAGTTCGCGATGTTTCAGCGGCAGGAGTTGACTCTCAGTTTAAATCAAGTTATCGCTATAGAATTTCCAAACTGTGATCCGGCTCCCTCCGAAGCCACAGAGGGGTGTCCCTTTTATTACCAACAAGTTCGGAGGTCATAATCCATGATGTACTATCGAGTCTCGGAGATCACTAAAAATTTATTGATTTCTTTCTGCAGAGAAAAATTGATTAATAGATTAGTAATTTGTGACAAATCGTTAAAGACAACTTTTTTTATGCCGTTTGCATCAACAATATTACTGAACAGCATAAATTACGGAGAATTCAATAGAACTTCCATATACGCAAGTTGAATAAATTTCTAATAAAATTAATTTGTATACACATATATAAATTAATAAGAGTAGACGTAGAGAAATTTATTCAATTCTTTTTTGTATGAGGAAGTTCTATTAAATTCTTAGTATCTTATGAGATTACAAATAATTATCGTTGCAAATTTTATAGTTGTCTTGTTGTACTCACTGTGTAATATATAGAAAAGATTCGGCTTTGTTTCGTTTACCGAAGTAGAATCTTCCCTGAAAGTTTCGAGTTTTGTTTGACAGCTCTTTCGGGCAAATCTGTCAGAATCAACAGCGGCCTCACAAAACGCGAGCTGCTTCCGCGGGAAAGTGCGCTGCACTCGATGTTGATTCAGGTGTCTGCCTTCAAACTTCGGCAAAGAAGAAAATATCTCCGTCAATATGTGCTCCTACAAATAAAATTTTAAAGTTTAGCGCAAACATATTTCTTCGCCATCGCGATATCGGTCAGTGGTATGCACTTTTATCAAACTCTCGATCCTTGCACGACGGAATTCTTATACAATTAATCCCGCCTGAGATCACATTCTCTCTTGAAATAAATGATGATTTCAGGTAAACATCGGCTTTACTTCTTGTACTTGATCGCAAGATAAACTCAATTAAACGGAGAGATGATCGAATGGTCATCGACTTAATTGAATTCATTTTGAATCTGGCATGGGATTAGGAGATGTTTGATCAAGTCTACTTAGAAACGATCGCAGGTCATTAAAATTCAGTCGATATGAATTCAGAATCTTGTCTTACTTAAGAGATATAATTATGTCTTCACTAGAAGCAGAAACTTCTAATTAAAAAATAAAATGTTTAATCAAACATTTACTAATAACGTATCATTTTATGTAATTTCACATTTCTCTATCTATATATTATCTATATATTATTATATAATGTATTATATATTATTATATAGTTACGTTACTAATTAAATTTATTTAATTCTAATTTAATTTAATTAACATATAATAAAATATTGCAAGTGCTATTTATTTAGTTATGACTTAAAATTTAATTTGGATAAAAAGAAGAAGACAGAATTAATAGAAGAGAATAAAATATATATTGAAAAATAATAATAACGTACTTATATATTACTCAATAAATAAATCTTTTAAAAAATACGAATGTGTTTGTAGCTGTGACTTTCATTGATTACATAATACTCAAGTGATTGGTACCGCGATGTCGGTATCCGTGATTGTCCACTTTGCTGATATTATCGGGCTAGGGCACTTCGCACATCTCTATAAGCACACAGCTCATGTACGCGGCGAAGAACGACCAACGAAGGCAGGATTCCGTAGTGATTCGGCAATCCTGGAGAACTGCAGTGCATGCTTGCATTTAGATGCCAAGTGAGGGCAACCCGACAAATTGCGCCAGTAAGCTTGGACGTCTGCAAGGACCCCCACTGCAAATTTCAACAATTCGACAACGGTGCCAACTTGTCATTTAGGTAACTCCCTTGCGCATTTTCCGCCGGGATTTCAAACGTAATTGATTTGATTGTTACTAATACTCTTTGATTCTTGAAACAGG
Source organism: Solenopsis fugax (assembly GCA_003595255.1). Lineage (NCBI taxonomy): Eukaryota > Metazoa > Arthropoda > Insecta > Hymenoptera > Formicidae > Solenopsis > Solenopsis fugax. The sequence goes on along the minus strand of QKQZ01001044.1, from coordinate 6,681 downwards.
CGTTGACATTTTTAAACATTTGCAATTGATAAATATGTTGCTTTGTATTGTGTGCTGGATTTTTTATATAAACTTTTCTAGGCTCTTGTTTTAAATCTATGTCCAGCTTATTATTTTTATTATTTAATATATAAATATGTGTAATTATGTTATAATTTAACAAAATATAATCATAAAAATAACAAAAAATGATAATTACTTTCAAGTCAGTTACATAATAACAAGAAACTTGATTACAATGTTAATAATGTTAATAAATTTCTAATTAATTTAATTTGTTAATTTGTTACTAGAGAAATTAATCAATCAATTGTGAGTTATATACTTACATAACATATAACAGTACTGCTATATTAATTGTAATTAATCAATGTAATCAATTTAAATTATAATAATATCATATTATTTTGTATTCTATTAGATATTGAACCGTAGTTAACGTATGAAAATTTTAATCAACTAGCAAGAACAATTAATTAAAAGCATTATTTCATACAATTTGCACAATCCATATGTGACTCGTTGAGTCTTATGAATTATGAATGTTCTTTTTTGATCTTTAAAACATTTTCATGCAACTCGTAAATTCATCATACAAAAGTATTTTATTCTTTCTACTAACACAGCATTTATAAGTATTTTTTTTTAAATAAAAATTCTATTTTACAGAATGTTTTAAATACTTGGAATTTAATAATAAAATTAATTTTTTTATTGTTTAAATTACAATTTACATGTTATAAGAATGTATAAAATTTAATTACATTTTATATGTTAAAAGTGATATCGAAACTTCGTATATCAAAAATTTTAATTTTGAAGTGTTACACAGAATATATTTTTTACTAAGTTTTAGCTTTTATTAGAAAAGCATATCTTTCTTTTTCCAAATAATAATAAAATTTATTTTTTATAATAATACCAAAGAAAATTAAATTAAGGCCTCAAATTAGAGTATTATATCACTTATCTGTGTCCAATAAGTGTATTTGAGTCATTTCATTACACGATCTTATTGAAGGCGGATAAAGTAGAAAACTCCGCGATATATGTGCTTCTATTTGAACAAGTCACACTTACCAGAAGAAGTATAGCTTGCTTATCATTACATTTATACCAGCGTGATAACATTACAGAATCTTTTATAATAAATTTTTGCCTGATTTATGAGATTGATAATCATCCATCGTAATAACTTTGAAATCAATAATCATTCGTCACAATAAATTTATGAGGTAATTCACCATGATAAATTTATGAGAATTCTTCATCAACAACACAAGGAAAAATTTAATTTATGCCATGAATTACATGCAAAATCCAAGATCTAATAAATTACAATAACAATACATAGTAAATGAGAATTTTTCTTCAAAATGGTACATCGAGAAATTATGTGAGCTAGGATTGTGTAGATAACTCCGTTAACCATTTGCATGTGAAACTAAAGTGACTCGCGAGAATCGTGACAGTTTCGGGTTGGGTTATTTCTGTGATCATACTGGATTATTATTTCAAGGCAGACATAGGTATATGCGATGTAAGCATGTAAGCTGAATAGTACGTTAGACAAAAAGATTAAACATTTCTAATTCTACTACATTAAAGTCAATGAAATTAAAAAATATTTGTTAATAATAGACTTCCGTTTTATTTTTAGCCAGACCTTTCTCTAGACTTCAAAAATATCTACATCAAAAAGATATACATGGAAATAGAAAAAAACAAGATTTGCAATACAGTAAATCTAAATAAAATATTAATCGTAATATTAATAAAATGCATTGTATTATGACCAATAAAATACAAAGTTTTTTTATTATATTTTTATTAAAGTAGCATATAATTATAAAAATAAAATCACACATTAAAATAACATAAGTTTTATTTTTTCATCAATAACAATAATCGATAGCAATTTTTATTTTCGATCAATCATGTACAAATCATTTTATGGAATGTATAATATAATAATGCGCGTAATAAATTATCTATTTGTGCACATCGGTTCTCTCGGCGAGGCCATTGCAGTCTCATTAATTTACTGTGCTGGACATTATCATGATCAATAAATTAGCAGAGTGACTATACTCTTGGTAATCGGTTGCACAGTTATTTTGACATGTTCTGTGTCAGATCAATATATCCTCGTATCTGTGTCTACGCTCATAACAGATACTTCGGTAACTTCATAAATTCTTGTTGTCTTCAAATTCGCAATAAATTAAACGTAAGCGAAAATCTTATAGTCGCATTAATCGGCACATATTCGTTGTCAGAATATAATATGTTTTTATGAATAAAACAATATAGTTTCGCGCTTCTTACAAATTATTGTGTAACTTCCATCTAATTTATCTATTTATACATTTAATAAAAAATATAACTGATAATGGTTATTTTGTATAAAATATAATCAATATTAGTTAATATTTAATTAAAAGTACTGTGCGAATTATAAATTAAATGCAATTGTAAAAATTATTAACCTTTTTTTTTTCATTGTTTAATGTAATCTGACTAGTACATTTATTGTTTTACAATTATTATAGTATTAGTTTCAAAAAATTGTTGATAATTCTACGATATTAAATACGATGGTTAAGTATTTTTAAAAAATGTTAAGGGCTGATTCCTTACACACAAAACGAAAAATTAATCTTATGTCCAAAATGGTTTAATTTTAAAGATACAAAATGTCAAAATTGAAGGAAAAATTTGAAAACCACTCGGATTATTTTGATAAAACTTTGTGTATATTTTAAGGATATAAAAATAATGCAATAGTTTTCAAAGTTTTTGAAAAAAAAAAAACAAAATTTTTCCTTCAATTTTGACACTCTGTGTTTTTGAAACTAATCCATTTCGAACTTATGGTCATACGATGTTTTCGTCTTGAATTAGTATGAGGAATTACCCTTTAAAATCTTTTAGAGTATTTAACGAAAGATATAAGAAGTTTTTATATTTAAAAAACATGTTTTCAATATCAGGGAACGCAAATAATCTGTCGCAAAAATCCAAGGAGTGACCGATATCTTTGGTAATCAATATGTAAACTTGCACATTATCATCCCAAACACATTACTCACGAATACTGGGGATATGACGTGATATGATTTTACGATGGTATACAAAATCTTATTGATATAAGTTATTGATATAAATTACAATCTGTATTTTATGAGCAAACTGTTCTAACGTACTGTCGATTGTATGCTTCATCTGAAGCTTACTCTTTATCTGTACTTTATCTCTAAGTTTATAAAACATGAAAATACTAATAATATTATTGTTTTAGCAATAATATTAATAATTAATATAATAACATAATAAAAATTATAAATTTTATGATTAATTGTACATTATATTTGACAGAAATCATAGTATTTATTCCATAATTTTGTTTCTTAACTTCCAGTAATTATTTAACAATCACGTGTCGAAAATGGGATAACTTATTTCTTAGATGAGAATCTCTTACCTCTTTTTATCGAAATTAAAATATGGACATTATTATTATATATGTGATAATAATATTGTCTCACACAGCATAATGAAAAACGCTATATACCACAAACCATTTATAATCGTTGGCGAATGTTCTTAACAATTAGTAAATGTAGTCTGCACTTGTGATAACATTTACATTTATGTAATGATACAAAACTCATTTTCTATAATATCGTTCGTTGTATTTTTGCACTATTTTATGGTAGATTTTAGCATTATTCATACTTTTGATAATGCATCCTGTGGTCTTTTTTCGGTCTCTTAATCCATAGGTTCTGACTTACAACATTTCATAATCTTATAATGGATCGCGTCCATTACTTGGTACAGCTGTTCTTTGAGTTCTCGAGCTTTCACAAATACTTCCTCCTTCATTAAATTGTAGCACATGGCTATCAGGCCCATGCCTAGCAGCATATACACGAAGTTGATGATGAGTTTTGTCTGGTTGTCCTCCGTAGAGTTTTGTGAGCTCCATCCTGGAACTAGATCGCCCAAACCAATCTTGCAGAGCGAGGTGACGCAGAAGTAAGTGCTATCCAGGTAGTCCCACTTTTCCCAGGTGGCGAACATGATCGAACCGACGACTATGTAGCCGAATATCACCCAGAGACAAGCGGTCGAAGGCACAATGATCCTCTGACCAGGTTTCCGCTGACCGGTACACTCGTGCAACTGTGTATACAGCCACTTGAAAGTTTGCGCGAGCACCTTGCCCATGTTCAAGAAATAGAGCACGTACAATGGAATGCCCAGTACGGCGTAGATCACAGTGGCAACTTTACCCCATTGGGTCTTTGGAACTAGACTGCCATAACCGATCATAGTGAACACTGAGAGACAGAACATCAACGCAGCTGGGAACGTCCAAATTTCGGAAGCATTTTGGCCGTTACAGTTTAGCTTCTCGCGCTTGCTGGTAGTAATATTTGCCTGAAAACGTTGCAAAATACTGTTGGTCACCACGTAGAAGGCGGTTTGATTGAAAATGTTCACCGACTGATTGCTAGCGGTGCTGAACCACAATTCGTCTGCGTATTCTTTACGAATGTCCTCCGATTTGCACACCGTTTCGATCGGATCACCACTTGATTCGATCATTATGAAGCCAAAGGCGCCCACAATGGCATAGCCTACCACCAGACCGCCCACACCGACCTGAGTGCACATGAAAGCCACTAACTTTCGGCAACAATCCTTGACGCGTTCCCGAGGATCGATCCCGGTCGACGTCGAGGACGAATCTCGACTTCTCAGAGAGGATCTCATTGAGATACCGCGTGGCATGTTTCGACGCGAACTACCGAGTCCGGCACGAAGAGACTCACATGAAACACCACCACGGCTGATACTCAGTGACTCTCCTCGAACTGCTTTTCTATTTCTGGTCGGAACGCCCCGCCGCCGCGTTGCTTCTCGTTTCTTCCTTCGAGATTCCGCTGTCTATCTATCTCTGTTTCTCTCCTTTTGTTGAATCATATAATCTTCTACCATCGCTTCACTCTCGTAGATTACTTCCATGGGATTAGAATTGCTATAGTGGCTTCAGATATATCGTTGTTTTAATACGAAGATAATCCGCAAAGTTAAAGTTTACATTGTTAAGTTCGAACTTATCTTCGATTTTGAAGACAACTTAGGATCCATGTATCATAATAATTTGTTTACGATTGGGTTTAAGAGCTCCAAAAGCTTCAAAAAACCGTATTATTATTCAATAAATATAATTTGATAGTATAAAAGCTTTAAAAACTTTAAAAACTATCAATCCGTTACTCGACAAAAAATATAATATAAATTACAAGTTGATACATTGCCTATTCACATAGAATTTTTAAATGCGCAGTTTACAAAATTTATTTTCTTAGAAATTCTACGAAAACCAAAAGTTTAAAATTTGATAAGAGATACGATATTATGATATTGGAATATTTTTAAGTTACACAAATTAATGTATATTCCGTGATATGTAGTGAAAGAATAATTCTGCTATGAAATACACGCGATTATACACGCGACTAATTCCATCGAGTTTACTATTTACCACTTTTTACCAGCCTATCTACACAGATTGCGTTCGCTAAATTCAAAGGAATGTGTGTATGTTCATAGAACTTGAAATAGTTACACATGAGTAGTGGATGTTGCCAAATAGTGTACCGTAATACGAGGTTAAGAAACAATTTTCTTTAATTAGAAAAAGACGTTTTACAAAGAATTATAATTAACATGCGTTATTATTAAAAGCCATATTATTAAAACGATTAATAAAAGGATTATAAAGGGATTTTCTTGTACTTATTTTAACTTATCGTAATTTGTTTTTGTTGTAAAATGTGAAGCAAAGTTAAGTGTGATTGCATCCTTTATATCGCAATGTGTGTTATAGTTATCAGCATTTCAAACAGCATCACAAGCATATCAGAAGGAGGAGATAGAGAGTCGTGTGATAGAATAATTAAACCGCATGAATGGGGGAAACTTCCTCTTTGTTGAATTATTTTTCCTTAAAATTATATGCGACGTCACATACTTGCATAGATTTAATATTTATGCCCGCGAGTATCCATACTTGTTTTGACTTTAATAGATTCAATTTTCTCATAGCAATTTATGTAGTTTTGCTGAAAAAATTAAGCATTCTTGTTATATTTATCAAAGTAATCACTATTAAAAACCTATGTTTGCATTGAAGATAACGAGATATTTCATAAACAAATGTTAAATATTTTGACATTCATTATATAGTCTTAGCCACAACAAAAAGCATTATTAATAAATTTAATATAGATTAAACTAAAAAAGATAGTACATTATTTAATGTAATATAATTTTTCTTGTAATTACGTTTTTTGTTGTGTAATTACCTAATATAATAAATTAATTAATGTAATTACTTGACGTAATGAATTAATTGTTTAAGAAGTTTATTATTTAATTTATAAATACGTAATATTAGAATAATAAGTGTTCATAAAGTCAAAAGACTGTAGAAAACAATATTTTTAAATAGTATTTAATTAATTAATTAATAAAGAAATAAAATACTAAGGGGCACACATGATAAACTAATAAAATTACTTTATTACAATTTGCGTAATCAGCTTTATGATTTAGATAGCTGCTGTATATTTTGGCATTTTATAAACGCTTTGAGAATATAAAAGA
>QKQZ01001039.1:9139-24358 GCA_003595255.1 Solenopsis fugax | reverse complement strand
CCTCCCGCAAATGCTGCTTAGTTAACACAAAAGTTGACATATTCAACACAGTAAAAAACAGGGATTTTGTATGAAAATCAAAGCGATATGTACTGAATATTATTGACAGATGTCTAACCTCTCTGAAACCACTGGAATCAGCTGTCACTCTAACACATTCATAACAGCCAGAGCCATTTTTTGAAAACGGACCGAATTAATTTATACTCCTAATAAAAGTCGAAAAACGCGTTTGTTTATCATATTTTATTAGTAATGTCTTTGTTCATTGATCCTTGCGTGTAACACCTAGCAAGCACGGTGTTATAAGCTTGTGTCTTAAGCCCGTTTCTTGTTTATTATCTATTTACTGATCCTATCAGTTTGACCTTGGGTGGCGTTGTCAAGATCAGATCAAACATATCAATTTTTTTATGGAATACCCTTCTTTTATGAAAATGTAAAAGTTTAAAATAAAATTGCATTAATATCAGCTATATAAATACATTACAAATATATAATGACATTAGTATTGGTTATATAAATTGATGAAAAATTTACATTAGATGTATCTAATTTTCTAAAATGCTGATTGCATGTGCAAAAAAATGAAACTTGTTAAATTTTTGTCTATATTACTTATTTATTACTTATTTTTTTTATTTTTACCAAAGAATTAATCTTACATTGTACATTTGTAGATAAAATTATTCAATATATTTTTGTGTTTTTCCAGGAGTCCAAGCATCGGAACTGGAACCGTTAGTGGGTAGCATTGGAATGGACATGATCGACGGTGTGGTACCAGAGGGCGATGAGCGCGAGGAGGACTTATCGGATTTGAAAGTAGCTTTCAGGTCAGATTGTCAGCTGAATATGTTAACACATTTGCTAGCAAAAAGATTGCGACACTTCTTTTTCGATGGGTTTCGGAATTCTGCCTTGTCCATAGAGTGATTGAACGTAAATGTTTAGATCCATAAATAAGAACCAATCGCTCGGTGAGCAGGCTACATTCCAGAACCCATCAAAATAAGGTGTTACAATCTTTTTTCTAACGAGTGTACATGTACTAGGCATCAAAAATGCTTTTTTGTTTGAAGTTAACCACTTTCTCAATTTTCTATAGTGTAGTAACGTATCCTACATGTGAAATATGGAAGGCAGCTAATTTCAAACGAAAAGACATTATTGATGTTTAATATACGGCTTTTCATGTACTAAGATTTAATGTTCTCGTGAAAGAGAAAATGGAAGAAACAGAAAGTAAAAAACCTACGACGATTCCTATCAGTGTGAAGACGCGATGATAACGCGATACAATAATTACACGTAATCATTACACACAAAATTGATTATTTGCAGGGGTAAAAGATCAGGTAGAACCGTGCAGATATCGGACAATAAAGTGCCGAGTAAATCACAGGCGAAACCATTTCCTACGGCAGAGGTGATCGAGCTCCGGCGACTCGCTGACGAGTACAAGGTAATCCGTGGAAGAAATTTCGTTATTTTGAAATTGATATTCTTAATCGAGTTCTTTCAAACCAGCTCTTCTACGCGGTATTCGTTTAGCCTTTCGTGAATCCCAATCTCTTAGTATTCTCTGCGTCCATCTGCTCGATTGATTAAGGTCGTTGAGTTTATCTGTCAGTGTGTTCGTGTATCGACTAATTCTACCAAATTCGTCGAAATTCTGCATGCTTTGTTTTATCTTTCTCTGTTCCATGATGTCATCTATAACAATAAAAGTCTAGCCGCGCGCGCGCGTTACAAATCTACCAAATTATATATCGCTGCTTTAAGTAGCGACATGTAATCGGTAAGATATATTATAATAAATCTTACCGATAACATACAAATAAAATCACTTTCAGTTGCATCGCTTCATATTCACATCAATTTCTAAATTAACCGTTTAGCTTTGGCTACTTCATTTAATATGAATTATGACAAACAATTTCACCATTCCACAATTCCGAGAATAATGCAATTCCACAATTTGTCTGAGCAAGGTATTTAAGTGTCTTCCCAAGCATGTTTTTTGTATGTTCCCTTCTGTACTGTTCAGCAATGGTCTAACTTTGATTAAGCCAAATATTTAAAACACCACAAAAACCGAATTACTTTTTAATTATGCAAAATTTTGATGTAAAGATAAATATTTTTTTATATAGATATTAGATGTGAAAAATTTTCAATTTGCCTGATAATTTTGACTAAAAAATAGACTTGGTAAAAGAATTTATACATGAAAAGCTCACTGATATGATTTAAATTACAGACCTTTTTTATAGAGGATAGAGACCCTCTGTTTAGACTAAATATTAATAATTTTCTTGATTATTTATTTTAGTGTACAAGTAGAATGCATTTTATCTTATATATTTATAAGTATAAAATAATTGTATAAAAAACATGATTGATAATACACATAAGCACAATAATACAATAAGCATTAAATACAATAAGCATTTTTAAATTACTTGATTTAAAAATAGCAGTCGAGGTCTCACCGCCACTGTGTCAAGATTGTACACAAAGTTAAAGCGTGTCTCGCTCTGATCAGCATGGTTCTAATTCCAATATTTAATAAATATGACTTTGATGGCATAACCGACTAGAAAAGATAACGCCTCACAAGATCGAANCGACTAGAAAAGATAACGCCTCACAAGATCGAAACTTTGATTAACGCTCTTTTACTGCGGACAGTTTTTAAATTTATAAGCGAGTCATCGCAAAACGTCTCATATTTATGTAAACAATAATGTAATATACTGAGGATGGACAAGTAAGTCTGAAACTAATTTATGTGTATACTAAGTGTCTCTTAGATACATTAAAGGAATTTTTTAAATTTATTATTGTTAGATCTTTATGTTGCTCGACTCGACCTCGTTTGTCATTGTTTAAAATTTTATTTAAAAAAATAACATTTTATATCAAATAATATTTTATATATAAAAAACGGTTTTAATGTATACAACAATTTAAAAGAATAAGAGTTAAATGAAAAAAAAGTCCTTTCCTCGGGGATAGAACCTGGAACCCTAAGCGTAGCAGTCAATGTCCGCCAGACGCTACGCCGCTTACTTGTTTTATTTATTTATTTTTTATTTATTACATTTTTTTCTCGAGAATGCCTGAATATTGCATCTTACGGATTTACTATAGTAAATATTTGAATGAATACTACACACACATAAAATTTTATTAAAATCGGTGTTGATCGACTGCCGGATTTCCCTTGTTAGCACATTATAAATTTCAATAAAAATGATTCATTATAAAAAATGAAAAAAGGAAGAATTCCTAAGATTAATGACAAATAAATAATTTATCACCATTTTGTTTATCTTATCTCAATATATAAATTCATAAAAATATAAACAATAAGTAACAATAAGTAAAAATTGATCAATAAAAATGTTAGTATTCACTCAAACATTTGCTGCAGTAAAACCGTAAGTTGCAATATTCAGGCATTCTCGAGAAAAAAATAAAAAAAATAAAAATAAAAATAATATAGACATAAAAGAAGAGAATGTACTATTTTTATTTATATTTACAAGAAGGTCATTAAAACCGAGCATAAAGGATGGAATATATATATTAAAATAAGTTTTACATAGAACAAAGTCTTGTAATATTATTCTGATATTTTAAAAGATCTTTCCGTTACTTCCTTCTCATAATATTTTGGCGGGGATGTTACCACTACTTTTATCACAATATCGTCGACCTTAGCATTAGAGCGCACAGCAGTCTTATTTTAGAACTCATACGGTTAGAAGTTCGAATACAGTGACAGTCTTATAAAATATTGACATATTTGCGGAAAACTTAAACGAAGTACTTAACTCGAAACTTGGATTTATATATTTTTTAATTGTCAGACTATGTGATAGTGACGACCACTTTGTAAATGATACAGGTTATTAAAGCGTCTTAAGAATTCGCGCCTAGTTCATTTGACACACGATGCCTGACCAACACTTTCTCGCTTCCAAACGAGGAATTGATGGAGTTACAACTTCGGTAGTTCGTTCACATATCTGCGACGTATTTGTTCGGATTGCGGAGATTAGACCATTTGTGACTGAAGATTCGAAGCTCTGATGCATAACTAATTATTGATGTAACTAATATTGTTAGCGTAACGAAGTTTTATGTATTAATTGTTGGACGATTGAAAAAGGCTAAGTACAGCCGAAACGTTTCGTAATATTACAAGACTTTGTTTTATGTAAAACTTATTTTAATATATATATATATATTCCACCCTTTATGCTCGGTTTTAATGACCTTCTTGTAAATATAAATAGCGGTTAGCATACACGAGCTTATATATCTTATTGTTTTGAGTACTATTTTTAGTTAAAATGGATCTTGATGGATCTTGATGGATCTTGGCCTAATAATAATTTGGATGAATATTTTATAATTTCAATTTCATACAAACTGCGCGCTGAACATTTGTTAGTCTTAAAATAGTTTTAAACTGGAACTGAAATACATAATATCACAAATTAAACTGATAAACAATATAATAATACTTGTTAAGCTATTTATATAATAATACTTTTCGCTACATGTAGGGTTGAAGACTTAATCAGAGTTGATAGTGATTGGCATCGATGTGTCCGGTTTTTAATATTACTCTTTTTAGAATGTGTCTTCGCGACATATTATGATACAGATTTTCATGAAAATAACAACACAGACACATAGATGGATGCTGATACATTTTGGTTTGCGTTAGCATCGTGACTGGGGTTGTGGTCTGACTGCCGAGGACGAGGCTTCACTGTGGAAACGAGTCTCCAGTAACCACGCGCTGAACGCCCTATCCCTTGCCAGGCTAGTACACTATACTCCATTTTCACACTATCATTTTCCAACGAAAAGCTTGTTTTTATTGTTGTTATTGTTATTATTGTTGTTATTGTCATGTTTACGCAAGTAACAACGCTTATTGGTTTGTTCGAGTTGTTCAACAATCGCAATTCATGTACCTTCTTTTTCATCAATTCAACAAAATGCATAGTTAGAAATCACGTAATAAGAATTTGCCAGAAAATATTTCTCTCAAGATTATTATAGTACAATATTTATAAAGATTAAATACGTTTGTTTAACATTCCCATACAGCACTGAAATTTTTCAGAAATGTCTCCAAAATATAAAAAGAAAATACATTTCAGAAAAGTTTCGAAATATGACTGCAACGTTTCAAAGATGTTTTTGGGACTTTAGCAAAACGTCTGCAATTCTTGCATCTGAAACCTTACAAAAATAATTATTTTTGTAAGGTTTCAGATGCAAGAATTGCAGACATTTTGCTAAATAATATGATTCCTCCAATTATTCTGTATATGAAAGTATTAAAATAGAATTAACAAAAAATCAATAACTTATGCGATATTTTGTACTTTATTCTGACATATTTCGATACAAAGTACACGAAAAAATGTATCAACAGCAATATTCTAATTGGAAAAATAATCTTATTAAGCAGGTTCTCCAATTCATATAATATAAAAACTTGATCAAATTTTGAAATAAGTTTGTGATAAATATAGGCATTCTAAAATTTTTTCAAATTTTTTAACCGTATAGTTTTTTTAAAATAATTTTTTAATATAGCTTAAATTCTTATGAGAATGACGGTTTTTAATAATTTAATCGCAAACAAAATATAAGAAAATCGAAATCTGCGAATATATTCATATTAAAGAATGGAGTTTAAAAAATATTTTGCAATTAAAAAAATAAACCAGCATTTTGACCGGCATCCACGTTCTTAATTTAAATGTGTTGTGTTAGTACATTTCGCGGTCATAGTAGGATATCATTTAATATTGTAAAAAAATTAAGTTTTGCCGTATTATTTTCGTGTAAGAAATATTCATAAATTATTTAATTTTCTTTAAATATGACATAATACTAGTGAAAACGTGGCAACATCACTTGATAATAAAAGCGCACGTAAGGTGATATTCCCAAATATGAGTTATTTAATAATGGCGTCTTATTTAGATCAAAATATGATCCTAAACTTTAAAAATAATACATACAAATTGATATCTCCGATTTTAAAAATAATATTATTTAAAAAAGAATATAACTTTTCTTTATATTGTTTTTCGGTAATAAGCAAACCTTTATGTTTTTTTTCTGTAACATTTCGATACTTATGTTAGTTTCTTAACTTTTTTTCTATCAATGTAATACTAAGAAGAGTTCTTATGTTTAGTACTGCATTGATAGAAGGAAGATTATACATATACATATATAAAGATTACACATATATAAAATGTGAAAAATTTCACGTGAAATTGTATCACCGATCTCCTATTCTCTATGTAAGTATTATCAATTACTGAACAAATAACGTTTCTATTAGAATTATTAATATCTAAATTACATTTAAATGATTACAAACAATCTTTCTTGAATTTTTTTGAAATAAATATTCATTACTATTGTAAATACTTATAGAAAATACTTATTAACCCTCAGCTGACACACTGTATTGGATTCGGTATTTTGCCACACATGGATATACGTCACCCGATCATTTTCAATTGCGTATATCTCGGTACGTAATGCACAGAATTTGAACAATTTTTTTAAATCGATACTCCAGAAGATCAAGAAGAAGACTAAATAGGTGCGAAAATCGAGAAATTGAATATATTCGAAATATTTAGAAAAGAAGGAACGATTTATGAATGCCAAGCATTTTCGTAAATAGCCCGGGTGTACGACATCCAGTGTATCAGCTGAGAGTTAACAATAAACAATAGTTTAATTTTTTTTAATTTTATTTATTATTTATTTTTTAAAAGATGGCTTTTCTTTCATTTCTCTTTCCTTTGTTAAAAAGAAGAAAAGTCATACTTGTGTCTTCTCTCGACATTTTTTAATCTGGAGAATTTCTTTAATTCAATAACAGTATTAATGAAACGAATATGTCACATTCTTTAAACACAAAGATAAGAAAAAGTCTATATTAATCTGCAGTGTATCTTGTTGCTTAATAATAATTTTTGTGTGAATTTACAATCTCTAACCTATGCGAACTGCAGGCCGCACATTCGTCAGTCTTGAAACAATCACTACATAAAGTTGGATTACATAATATCACGAAAAATTGACGAACAATGTAATAATATTGATGTTAAAAATCATCAATAAGATACTTCTTTCCGAAAAAACTGTAAAGAATTTATTGCGAGAAAATTATACTTTAGCCGGATTTGAATGAGGATTTCCCTACATTCCTATCAATTCGACCGAGATATGTGGTGATAATCCTCACAATAACCAAAATATGTTGAAGAAAATCTTTTCTCAAACGACATAGTATCAACACTAAGTGAAATTAGGATCGATCGACACGTTTTTTTACCTTTATGTTTGACATTTTCGTCGGTCCTAGTATCACTTATTGTTAATATAAAGAAGAACATTATGAACAATAATAAATTTGAAATGCAGGATTATTTTGTATATTTATAAATCATCCTACCGAAAATTTGTGTATTAAATTTTCATATAAGTTTAGATTTATATAAAATTGACATATTAAACCTTACTCCCACTCATCATTTTTTGTTCCTCACTCGCGGAATTATTCGTGTTTTACGCTTCTATTAAAGGATTATACCGTAATAAGATGGTTTTTAATCGCAATTTTACTTAATTTTAATCTTCTAGTATACGATTAAAAAGCGAAATGGCAATAACAATTGATGAAAAATTAACAAAAATTAATTTACCATTATTTGTGCTTCTCCAGACCATATAACTTTGAAACTATTTTTGCTATAATATGTAGTTCAGGAATAATAGTTTGTAATGCTTTAAATGCCTTATAAGAAATGTGTATAAGAAATTCAGTTTGAAGTGCAGCGAAAGATTTTAAAAATTTATGAATTTGACCAATACTTTGTACATCAAGCACTTTGAACATAGGTGTATACTATTGGAAGTAATTCGTACTCTTAATTCTGCAATTTTGAAGGTCATCATCATATTTATATGAATCTCTAATAGGATTGTATTAAATCATTCGAAATTCTTATATTCGACAGATACAAAAGCATCAAATACTTCGCTTGACATATTATATACGTCGTCTACACAAGTTGTATTCACTGTGCGATCAGAAACATCACGGATTTGTGTCATTCAAAAAAATGCGATAGCACTCATAAGAGTTTGAACGTACTCGCACCTTCACACGGATTCCGTCGTAGTTAGCTAATTCATTTTATCGATTCGAGCGAATCGATAATCAGATGTGATGATCATAGAATCGTCTTTTGATTAATTGTTTAGATCGGTCACCAAAGAGGAGAAAGAAAAGGAGAACACAAGGAAGGTCGCTCCAATCGCTACTATGCCACCGGCGGGTCGACCATCCTCGGTACAAGCTAGACCGACCCACGGCATAATACATGACGATACCAAGGCAGTATGCAAATATTCTATGAATACCCTCTCAAAATCTTTTATTGAACATCGTCAGAGTATTTTGAAGTCGAGAACACGTAACTGATTTTTTTCTATTAACTTGAAACCATTTGAGTGTTATTTTTCTCTCTTTAATTTATGTATGATGTCTTAGAGCAGTGCTTGGAATTAGTTACACATTTCAAAACGAATTCTAAAACGACGCCTTGTCTCCTCATTATCGTTTACGGCTTGATATAATCGAGCCGTCGCGCGTAGCGCCGATTGCACGTACCTCAAGAACGATCCGATGTGAAAAATATACTGTAATTGTATCTTTCGACAAATTTGTCATAAAATTTTCTTTCCTGCATAATTTTTATGAGTACTTTTTAAATCTCAAAGAGTGAAACATTACTTTAAAAGAGTGAAAATTAAGTCTGTGCAATTTTTCGAGTGATTTATTATCATTCTAATAAAAGTAAAAATTTACTTCTACCGAATGAAAATTAAGCCTATGCAATTTTTCGAGTAATTTTTCACTCTACGATTCAGAAATAATAATTAAAATAAATTTTCTGTTATATATTCTGTAATAATATAATTTAAACAATAATTAGTAGGTATAGTACGATAATTAGTAGGGGAGAGTGGGGTAAATCGGACCGTGTTCCAAATCGGAGTNAATACGGTTAAGCAGATTTGCGTGCCATTTATAATGTAAAGTCCTTATAAGACACCGAACATGTGACAGCAGTTTGACAGTTCTCTGTTATAACATTCACAGAATAGACGCGAATATGTATTTTCAGTCATCGTGCGAAAATTTAAAAAAGAAAGAAAATCCTTGTAAATTATTATTTAAAAGATGTTAAAAATTTGAAAGATAATTGATTTAAGATAATTAAAGAATGTATAATAGAATTCAAAAATATCAAGCGTTTTGTGATTACTTTTGTAGTTTACTGTAAAATTTGTTCCAAAGTTTAAAAGAACCCGTGTCCAAATCGGATCTTTTTTGGGGTGTCCAAATCGGACCTACAATACAGTAGATAACTTATAAGCCGATAAGTGCATGTGTGTTATCACGTGAACTTGAACGTTCGGACACGATCCCGAGCTTCATGCGGAGAACCACTGCGCGCGCGCGTGTGTGTGATCATCAATTCTTTGGTGTTCAGATAGTGATACACGCACACAACTTTCGTGTAGACGGCAGAGATTCTTCACGGGATCGTGCATGAACATTTGGGTCTTAGTTATCACATCGAGATCTAGCTTCCTGTTGATTTTCGGTTTTATTTAATACTAAATACTACGTTGTATTGCGTGTGAGTAAAGCCGAATAAGCCAACTTATAATTCATCGAAGACGACTCGCCGCAACCTGGTTGTAGTACTGGTAATCATCCGATCAGATTTGGCCCAAGGAACATAAAAAAGTAAAATATCATGAGTCATCAGACTCAGATTAATTGAGTTTTTTTATTTCAATTCTAATAATATAAACTGTCAGTAAATTCTTTTCTGAATAAAATTTTTATGCTTGACCGCCAAATTACTCATTTTTACTCAATATTAAAAATTTCTATCTAAAAATCCATAAAAATAAGAACATCCAATTTGTACCAGGGGGTGGTCCGATTTGGAACTACTGGTTCCAACCAGTAGTTCCAAATCGGACCGGAAAAAATGTTTTTACATTTTCCTTTATAATTCAACACAGATGAGAGATACGTCAAAATGGTCTTAAGTAAAAATGAAGGGAATTAAATTATCTTTCCAACGACACCTTCAGTTTTATGATCGGACTTTATTTACGTCTTATAGAGAGCAAAAACTGCAACTAGGTCCGATATACCCCACCCTCCCCTATTTAGACAATTTGATTGAACATTATTAGAAATTACACAAAATTTAGTTTTATTACTTACAGTATTTCAAATTAAATATTATTAATATTATTAATATTATCTTAAAGGTAATGTAAAAAATTATGGTCTAAATTCCAATTATTGTATCATATATTATTGTTAATTATTGCAGAACACACATAATAGAAAATTTAGTTTAAATATAAAAAATTTTTAATTATAAAAATAAAAATTAAGTACGAAAGAAAATTTTTTAATGACAAATTCACCGGAAGGTACTATTCCAATATATTTTTCAGGTCACTCCTGAAATAACGCGATCGCCGGCTCGATTATTAAGTCATAAACAATAATAGAGGGGACAGTAGGCATCGTCTCAGAAATCGATCCGAAATGTGCAATTAATTCCGAGCACTGTCTTAGAGGCTTAGAACGTTCGTCTTGTCCACGACAATTATTTTGCAACTCGAAACTTTCGCAACTTAATTTCAATTTTTCTAGAAGAAAAATGTAGATCTTATAGATAACTTAATATTTTTTACAATATTATTTTTTGCATTATATTTTATTATCGGATTTTTCTTTTTAGTACCGAAAGAAATGATTTGTATAAACATTATTTTGTAACTTACACTTGGAAATTTTCCATTGTTAGTGTTTAAATTCATTTAATTCTGTGTATTTATAAGAAAATAATAACTATTTAGTCTGTCAATAACTTCTCTATCGTCATCCTGTGTGACTTGTTTTAATAATATTTAAAGACACAATAGTATTAGTACAAAATTATATATTTGATATTTTATCATAGGATACTGATCGAGCTATCGTTCGTGCAAGAAAGGATTTCTTAATCCGCCATCATCTCGACCGTACAACTGGTGTGGGTACGTGAGTAATAAATAAGTCAATTTAATAAATACAGAATCATAATAAATATATTAATTATTAGGTGTGCAAATTAATTCGGTGTCTTTTTTCATCAAAGTCCAAGTTTATTCACAAAAAATGAAGTGAAAGTTTAATGTTTGATAATTTTCAATAGACATGATAAGTAATATTTCGCACCAAATGAAGCAGCGTGAGACCGTCCCGTGTACTATACGCAATCCGACTTCTGAGATCATCGGATCTCACAATCAATAACGACTAAAGCGATCGAGTTCTGAATAGGTTCAATCAATAGCTTGGATTTGAATTAAATAATAAAGCGATTTTTTATTTTTTTTTTCTACGTGCCCTACGAACGGAGATATCGCGATGTAAAGTCAAATATAAATTTTTCACATTCAAATACGTGGTTATCATCATTGCCTCTCAGAAAGCGTTTTCTTTTCCATATCTTCGACATTTCATTCGAAATTTTATTCTTTAAAGGAATACTTATGATTGGCCAGTTTTATAATATCGAATTTATAACTTCGATATAAATCGAGCCTTGTAAACGTAGTCATCGATAGCGAAAAAATAAAATATAATTAAAGCATATTATATATGTAAACCTATACTCGCATATTATAATTTTGCACTGATTTTTACAAATGCGGAATAGCATCTGGAATAATTTTTCTATTATTCGTTTGAATAGGAAGAACATAATCAGAAAGAAATCAATATGAAAAAAAAACAATTAGATTATATAGATATAAAAAAAATTTTATTAGTTTATTTTAAATCGTTATTTTTAAAAATCAATATAAAATAAATGCTAAATAAAGGTTTCTTCAAATTGTTATTTTTAAAAAATTGATTAATATAAAATAAATATTAAATTAATACTGAATTAATTTTAAAAGTAAATATTTCTTTAAAACATTATTTCAAATGAGTAATAAATGTAAAGTTAATATTAAATAAACGTAAAATATTTCATTAATGTAAATATTATTTTTACAATGAAACTGTACGATGTATAACTAATAAATAATAAAATTTAACATGAAAAAAACATTTATATTAGATTGTTTGTTCATTGGGGAGAAGCTTGTGTACTCAGATAAATATTTAGTCGTGTTAATAAGATAAGATATAAAATGATAGAGAAATTTATAGCTTTTTTATTTATACTGAAATGTGCAAAATAATTATTCAATAAGTTAAATGTCACATTATATTGCCAACAATAGGATAATTTTTTGTGTTTTATTGAAATGTTTATGGACATTTTCGGATTAAATCATAGAAGTTCTTATAATAATTGTTCATTTTGTATTAAATCAGATAATACAGTAGAATGCTATAGAGAAGTATATGTATTTAGATAAATATTCTAACGTTTGAATAAAATAAAATGAAACGATGGAAAAATTTATAGCTTTTTCAATCTGACATGATATTTAATGTTCAATAGGGATGATAAGTTCAGATAAAGTCATATAGAATTTCTATCAAATTTCTATAGGTTTCTATCATTTCTTATCGGATTTTTTAAGCAAGGTTGTCTTGAAATGAAAAAACATTATTTTATCAAGGTGATGGTGCACTACTTCCCTCTCCAACGAGAGAGAAGCTGGAGCCCGTCATACCACGGCGGCGTGATGACATCAAGGAGCATCGGGACGAAATTCAGCCGCGAACCAAGTCCAGTCCGAAAAATAGTCCAAGAACCGGACGCTCGCAGAGCCTCGGACCGACCGTCACCGATCGCAGATCGCCTAAACGGATTCCTCGTGCACCATCTGTTACTAAAGATGCTAAGGTATGTCACGAATTTATTAGAAACCTATGAAATTGTAAAATAACGCGTTATTTATAACGTCCGTTATAGTTACATTTTTCAATATCAAATTAGTAACAACATCAATTTTCTTTAAGATTGGGTGAGTTAATATTTTTTTCCAATTAAATTAAATTAAACCTAATGGTTTATAAAATTAATTTAATTACCAAACAAAAACAAGCTCGTTTATGTCAAAAACAAATTAATAGAAATAGTAGGCCGAAATAAGAAGCAATACTACACTTAATTTTTAAAAGATCGTGAGTTTAATTATAAGTCTCTGTTAATGTCTCTGAAATGGTCACTTCAGCCATTGATAAAAAGGTTTTTATGGTCGAGTATAGAATTCTAAATAAATTAACTGGATTCATAAAAAGACATAAAGATAAAACGAGTGCGGATTCGAGTAACGAAGTGGTTTATAAGATCAATTGTAAGGATTGCGATGCGTCATGTCGGACAAACTAAGAGGCAATTTGTTATAATTTAAGAGCTATGATGTATGGAGTAGATCGGGTTAATTGACTGACTATTGACTTTCCTAATTAGTAGAATATACTTTAATAAGAATATAATCTTTTTGTAGTCGTACAAAGCAAGAGAGGTACTTTAGCACAGGCACACTCGTGTGGCGTTCTCCAACACATCACCTTCTTAACCAAAAGCAACGAATACATAAGATGCGCATACCGCGCAAGCGTATGTAGATTTCCATAAGTACAAGGAGAATTGCCCTACTTTAACACAATTAAAAACTAGACTCAATGAACACATTAGGAACATCAATAGTGATGCATCAAAACATACAGTAATCTCTGAACATGTATTAAAATTTAATCATACTTTTGACTGGCAAAATAAGAAAATATTAGATCACGAAAATAATTATTATAAGAGATTAATCTCAGAGATGATTCATATAAAGCTACAAAAAAATGGTATCAATCATATGGAGGACACAGCATTGCTAAATAATGCTTACATAAGCTTGCTTTCGAAATTATAACGGTGACTTTTGTGTTCATATTATAGTTTGTCTGTATATACTTGGTACTGATCGGGTCTCTAGTCAGTTTAACGCTGAACGTTGAGAAGAGCGTAAGGGGCCGTTTTCGATTTATTTACATGACCATCACTATCGTGTAACGTATCTAAGATGTGAGTTCTTGTTGTGATTTGAAGCCTACCGCAATTTAATTACACTAATATTTTGTACATTTAACTTACTCGAAAAATTGTTAAAAAAAGGATTTATGTTGACGTGACCACGATGAGCGATGTTTTGAACAATGATCAACATTCCACCATCCACGACATGAAAATGAACCGGGGCTGTGTCATCAAGAACAATAAGGACGTGTTGGATTTTGCCATTAACTTTCCATTTGTAATTATGGCTTATTTATGATGACAGCCGTTCGAAGCGATAGTTGTTAAGGTTTCTTGCGCCGAATAAGTTTATTTCAATATTTATTTTTTGTTTTCCGATATTTGTCAATATTTATATCGGTCGGTTGAGAAAGATCAAATTAGATCGAAACATGTTCCGAAATTAATATTTGTTAACAGAGACTTATAATTAAACTCACGGTCTTTTAAAAAGTGTAGTATTGCTCGTTATTTCAGCCTACTATTTCTATATTAATTTAATTACGTTAAAAGTTACATAAGTAAAAAACTAACTTAAAAGTTACGTTAAGATTAAATTAACATAAATTAAAAATTAATTTAGGAAAATATTATTTATATTAAGGGGGCATATACATCTAGGAGGTCAAAAAATGGCAATTTCCTGGAATTTTTTTTTTGAAACTGTTGGAGTTACCGAATTGTGGNTTTCTTGGAATTTTTTTTTGGAAACTGTTGGAGTTACCGAATTCTGTTTTTTTTTAGTTAAAAATATACATTTTGAAGAAACTTCATAATTTTTTTTATTAAAAAATTGCGCAAAATGTCGGAAATATGGTGTCGTGAAGAGGCAGCCCTGAAAAAATCACCCAAAACAGTACCAGGTGTACCTTCGCCAAAAATCAACTGAAACAAAAAATTTTCATGGAATGTTAAAATATATAATAATATCTTTGGCGTATCGTAGCCGATTTCAAAAATATCAATTTTTGACAAAATGGCGAGCGTTTAAATTTAACGTTGCGATTTTTAAGACAAAATCCGTTCGTTCCCTCGC
>QKQZ01001038.1:87015-102002 GCA_003595255.1 Solenopsis fugax | reverse complement strand
TGCCCGCGCGTCCCGCGCCGGCGGTCAACGCGCCCTTTGAATAATTGATCCCCGGCCGGCCGGCAGGCCGATGGGCGCCGCGATAATTAGCCCGAGACGTCGATAACGCGCGATCGGCCTTCCCTCTGTTCGCGGTGGCGAGATCGTTATCTCGCAGCTTAACACGCGATTGTATTGTCTCAAACGTAACAATTATCACGACTGATAGTTGCGTAAAACATTGAGATTAGTTGAGATAACATTTCCGCGCGGATAACGCGTTACTGGGAGTAGCTTAGAACTCAGCAAAATGTCGAGGAAACACTCGGTCGTTGACCAGTCATCATTGGACGATTTACAGACTTCTTCGTCGACCAAGACAACCACCATGACGACAGCAGCCAAGCTGTACGGCAAGGATCTGAGCGAGTATGACGATATTGACGTGGATCAGCTGTTGGCAGAGCTCACGCCGGAGGAGCTCAACATATTGGCTAAGGAAGTGGATCCCGATGTAAGTCTACATGCTTAAGAAAATCCTGGCAGTATTATTTCTTAGGATATTGAATCTATGTTACGTTTGTACAGGATAGCTTTATGCCGCCTTCGCAACGCTGCAGTTACGAATGCGATAAGAGTCCCACAGGACCGCTGAATCGCAAGAAGCTCATTGAACACATCAACAAACAAGCTCTAGAGACACCAGATATTCCAGAACTGAAACCATATGTACCTGGTGTAATTAGGGGCAAGAAAGTGAGTACTGTAATAATTAACAGTGGAAATTGATTGATGTCAAAGAAATAGTAGAATATTACAGTGTTTGAAGCTTGATCGGCTTTGACCGAACATGACAGTATCTCTTCTTAAGTATTATACTACACACATGTAGATTATAACACCAGCTTTGTAGAAATTTGAGATTCTAGTTTAAAGAAGAATATAATTAATCAATGTCTAATTGAATAATACAATAAATTTTGTACAATATGTTGTAACGTTTATTTCAGTGGGTACCTCCGCCACAAGACAATACGAAGGAAAAGGAGGCGGAGGAACAGATCGCGATAGATCTCGGGGATGAGTATGAACAAGCGCTTTCGGCCGCCACCCAAGAAGAAATCATTGATCTTGCTGGTAAGCAAATTGATCGTTTTTGAAAGCCCGTTATGTGTATTGGAATAGAAAGATAAACAATTGAGATCGCCTCTCTTTTCCTTTCAGCTATTCTTGGATTTCATTCTATGATGAATCAAGATCAGTATCATGCGTCTCTACTAAATTCTGGACAGCCAGTCGGACTCGGCTGGGACGGAGTGACAAAGGCTAGTCAACCGAAAGTTTATCCGATGGAACCGCCTAACGATACGGACGTCGACGCTACCATTAAACAAGTGCGGGACGACGACTCGTCTCTGACTGATTTAAATTGGAACAATATTAAAGCAAGTATTGTGTGTGTGTGTGTGTCGAACGTATTTTAACAAAGCATACGACATGTTTCAAGCTAAATTGAGACAACGGTGTCTTGTTACAGAATATTTCGGACGAAAAATTCATGCAGTTGTTTGAAGGTTTGGAAATGAACACGCATCTTGAGTCGTTAAGTTTAACCAATGTTGGACTCAACGACAAGACCGCACAACGGCTGGCCGATGCCGTAGAGAAGAATTCGACACTCAAAGTACTCAAGTATGCACCAAATGATATATTTTTATGCACAAAATTTGCACGCTGATCATTTTTCGTTGTTTAAATAAAAAAATATTTTTGTTTTTCAGCGTGGAGACAAATTTCATAAGCCCGCCTGTGATAGTAAGGCTGATCAGGTCCCTTCTTAAAACAAAGTCTATCGAAGAATTCCGATGTTCGAATCAGGTAGGTTGTCATGTAAACTTAAGCGCGCAAACATTTAATGCAAGAATAGTGACAACGAGATCTATCGAAATATTTGCACAAATTTTCAGAGGTCACAAGTATTGGGTAACAAGATTGAAATGGAAATCACACAGTTGGTAGAACAAAACCCGACGTTGCTGCGACTTGGGTTGCATCTGGAGTTCAACGACGCGAGACACCGCGTAGCTGCGCATCTGCAACGCAACATCGATAGGAGTAAGTACATAAAAGTATACATCGCGCGACGCGATATAATTAATACTACTTATTATAGTCTCTAAAACGAAAGATTTAGGAAATATTATCTTTAAGAATGAAAAAGTGTTTTAAAAGTAATTGGCATTGACAGAACATAATTAACATCAATTTACGTATTTGCATAGCCAATTACGAACATAAGTAGCCGTTGCATGTAAATTCTAATGAGCGTGAATCATGGAAGAAACATTTTGACAGGGGTATTATTACACGCGTCTAAGAAGTTTAAAATAATTGCTGTTTCTACACTTTGACGTCAAGTGCGTCAAGTCCATTCATGGGTCAGCGCGCAGTAATCTTGAGCAGGTGTCATAAATTACGTTAGCGGTGCAATGAGGCGTTTCATCAACGTATTAGATACCATTGTCTCTATCACAATGATAATTGTACTATTAATTTTCCGTTTAGATGGGAGCAATTGTATGGGGGACTATGGAGACCACGTGACGAAATGCTTCTAACCTTTCCGCATCTGCTTCGTAGTCTCACGTAGCGCTTTACTATAGCACATTTCATCATTCATCTACTCTCATCCTGCTATATTCATTTATTATTTTTCTAGTTAGTGGCATATAGAGGTAATTATGAGACCCCGGTTGGTTCCTGTGCGATCAAATATGGAATTCGTTAATTTCTAACACAGTATTCTTCAAATCCTTATAGCTTAAAATCACTTAAAATACGCGTAATATTTATGATAAACAAAGAATGATAATGTTTTAAAAATTTTTATTTTATGTGAAAAACGCTGTTTTTCCTCAAATAACGTAACTACCTCTCACATCATGTTTTGAATTCCCTGTCTTTACCATCTGGTTTCTTTTATTACTCTCCTATTTTATATCTCGTTTACTTTTATTAAAGATACAAATAAAGAAAGATGTTTATAAGCTGTGCAACCAGACGGCGATCTATCTGTTTTCAATTTTCAGTAAAATACAGAGAAGCGAAGATTATAGGGTAGTTTAATTTGGTACGGATGACCAATTTTCATCTTTAATTAAACGGCTTGTAACTCGATTAATGATCAGAGCCGCCGCGCTTGGTCGACGTTAAACGGCACAGCTTTTTCATGATCTTGATTTAACAAGACAAAGTATTCAAGATGCTTTCGCGATTGGATACGCTTAAGTTATGCTGATAATTTCCCGTGCTCTAGCTTATTGCCGAATGGCGTTACAAAGTATAATTAACAAACGGTATCTACATTATCTTATCGTATTAAAATCAGTTTAGTTTCTAAGAGATGTAATAAAATCTAATTATCTAAATCTGTCGAAATCCTCCCTTTCACTCCTTTTATAGCATGTATCATTATAGAGTTCTATTTAACAGAGACTGATGCATACGCACTCGTAAATTTTTATACAAACAACAATATCGTTCACAATTACAGAAATTATAAGAGTTACGAAATCCACATTCCATTCTGCATTCTTCTGTTGAGTCTTTGTCTTTAATTTAGTCCCACAATTCAAACGAACGATTTAGATTATCATTGATTTTAATCGATTCATTTATATGGCTAGTCTGTCGTGTGGAACCCATGGAACGAGCTAAGCTTGTAGCGATTGCTGGTGGTCCTGCTACCTTCACCGTTCTTCCTACAGATGACTTAAAAAATAGAGCGTAGCGCTGTTGCAGCGCAGTGAGTAGCTTTCTTGTCCAGTGAGCTCGTCTTTTCCCACGACTTGATAATTTGTTTCTAATATTACCCTTTGCACTCTTTCTTTTCTTAATGTTAATGTTTTAATATAATCTTAATGCTAAGAGATCTTGTGGAATGTTATCTCCCGAAAAATTTCTGACATAATATTATTTCGTATTACATATTTCCTAAATAAGTGCAAAGAAATAGATTTAGTTTGATGAGATCGAATATTCGTAGTTAGTATTTCGACAATCCCGAATGTGTTCTGTTTAGTGCTCTTAACTTTCCAGAAAAATAAAATCCCGGGATGAAAAAACTCGGTTTTTTCCGAAAAATACGGGAAAAAACGTTCTTGACAATGAGGTACTAGTTTTTAATTTTCTGGAAAAATAAAATTGAGGGAAAAATCAGATTTTTCTCATTTTTTCTAAAAAAATATAGAATATACGATAATACTATAATAAAAATACTATAATAAAATACTATAATAAAATGACAGCAAGTTTTATTGATGAATTATTTGCTTACTAGAACTCTTGATATGAAGATAAAAGAAATTTTAAAGAAATCTTAAAATAGATGACATCATCTTAAAAGATAAATCCTAAGAAAATACAGAAAGGAAGAAAATCGTTTTTTTCCCAAAATTTTTCTGGAGACTAAGAGTTAGTTGATCATTAGTTGATCTTTATCATTCGATTGAGTGTCAGAAAGGAAAAACCGTTTGTAATTTTGCGTTTTATGTGCATCATAATCTGTAACTTCCCTCACGAAGAAAATGTCATGCGTGACAGTAGTAATCTCTCGAGTCTATCTAATTGTTGAACGAATGCCACAATTTGTTTCCTACATTCCTAACAAAACAAGATCAGTTAAACGACTGAGCACGCATAACTAATGTTTCACCCTTCGCGCGATCTCATTTTGCATTGCCAGCATTATTTCGCCTTGCTCTCCGTCTCTCACATCCCGTTCAACTTTTTATTTAAGTTCGACTTTCTCCTAACTCCAATATCCACTTCAATATCACAATACATACGACGTATGGATGACGAGGGTCTCTAGGTTTTTATTGTTCGAACTCGGCATTCGAACTTGGACGAGATTGCATTTTGTAGGCAGAACCGATGGGTCGTCAGTCCTTCCCCCTGTTCTGCATATCATATACGCCAGTCCCCTCGTTTACTTATTTGTTGCACATGTAGGTGTTCGTCACATGACGCGCTCGCGTCCCCTTTACAGCAAACGATGTTAATATCGCGAGTATATCGTTGCAGCGGTCTACCTCGACTTGCAAGACTGATGAAAACGTGCATGTCGATCTTGGATATTTCGAACGACACGCATCTTTTGTTTTTAAAAAGTTTCCCTGCGCATTAAGATTATATTTCTGATTGTTAGTGCCGTTTAAAAATTAATTACAGATAATTGATGCTGGTGGAAGATCAGAATCTTATCTTGCCGGTCGAGTGCCGCGAGATTTCTCTTATCGCGAACGTTTGCCATCCGCGAGTCTGCGATTCCAAGCGCGCGCTGGCGATATATGTTTAATATACTCACGACACCTATTCTTTCCCAACAGTACGGAAAGATCTAACGCTGCGACTACAGTTCCGATTCTTTAACATGAACCACAGGAAACCTGCCTTGATTCAATGAAAGGTAGCTACCTGTTGTGTGGTAGACCGTCAGCAGAATGGGCCGCATTCTTTCTCCTCACGGGGAAAGCTTAACAAACGCCAACGCTTGTCTCTTACAGCTTCACTAACACGGCTTTTTGGACAAGTCGCGCCGCGAGAAAAGCGTATGATTGCTCAAACACGATCGCGAACGAAATTCTCGTCGGATCGTTCGTGAAACAAGCAAACAGCGATGCAAAATAAAATCAATGTATCGTACCTCGCGATGTTGCCGAAAAATAAATATAATACGTTAACTTTCGTTCACCGAATTGCGACACAAGTTGCGTGACTTTTCGAGCATCGTTGCGGGTGGATTTACGCGCAGCATCATTATTACCAGCTGCACCTGCCTCGACAGGCGGCGATGCAATGAGGTTTAGACGCATCCTATCAAACCCGATGAAGTCGTGACGCGTTAATTTCCACAGGAGCCAGGGCTCCTAGGAGCTTTATTCGCCTTGCGTGACGTCCTGTCGGCATTAACCCGTCAGCTGGAAGACAGCTTAACACACGCCGACGTTGGTGCAACCGAAGCTGACTGACGTCTTATGTCTTATACCGAGTGAATCGCATCCGAGCGCTATTCGCGTGGGAATTTTTTTTTCTGTGTTTTGCTCGAATACTGTTCAATTATATACGCTTATCCTACAAAGAGTCCGGCTAACGAGTTTAATCGAGTCTTCCCTGCGAACGGACGAATAATCCTCTTTTTCTTTCCTTTCGGAATTAATATACGTAAAAAAAATTAACGTCGGATATCCTCCTCGTGAAAACATGCGGGCAAACTTGGTCCCTGAAACTTTTAAATTTTTGTAAAATCTCGAAGATATTGTACGATTTAATCGTTTCTCGAATCTCTCTGGCCATTTTCTTTTATCTTTGTTTTAAAAGATTCATACATTCTGGGATATTGAAATATGAGATCGGGCGTCTGATTAATCGTCTCTGAGTCCTATCTTCGAGCTCTTCTCTTGTCGGATTTTTTTTCTAATGAGTCTGATTTTAGAATTTTTATTAGCTCCGAGCGAGTTCGAGTCACGCGCGAATTATCGGATTTTACCGCGACGCGAGAGAGATTTTATGAGGTGCTAATGCAGATCGGCGCCGGGTGTCATAACGATGACAAAACGCCGCGGTGGCGTTATTTTTAAAATGCAAATCACAGGGGCTACCAGAGAGAACAATCCACTCTTTCATCGGGGATTAACGACGCGAGCCGCGTTAATGAGCTCGCGAACGTTCGCGCACCCGGCGCAAAATTGCTAATATTTATCCGCGGATTGCGCGGTCTTTTAAAATAATATTCCGCGTACCGTGAAATGTTAATTGTCGATGGGAACGGGTTACGTTACGTACGGGATTTATACGGGTGACGGAAAGATCTCGCTCGTAAATCGC
The DNA here is from genome assembly GCA_003595255.1 of Solenopsis fugax. NCBI lineage: Eukaryota > Metazoa > Arthropoda > Insecta > Hymenoptera > Formicidae > Solenopsis > Solenopsis fugax. The sequence continues at coordinate 95,135 of QKQZ01001038.1, read as the reverse complement.
ACCTTTAGAGATCGCGTCCGAAAGAATAAACTGTGAATAACGGCGCGGCTATTACACATCAAGCTTTATGGGCTTTACGGGTTTTTAATTAAGGTAGTGGCCGCTTCACGTTGCTTCGCTGTTCTGCACATTCACGCGGAAAAAAAAGGGTACGCACATTTATTTATCATTATCAATATCGCTTTTGTTTTACGTTCGAATCGAATGATTTTCCGATCGCCCCGGAAGATCCGCAGCTCCGCGTACGGATTATTGAAACCGAAGATTTAACTATGCGCAAAACAACTACAATAATTTTTGAGACTTTTATTTAAATCGTTCATCCGCTTGTCAACCATTTAAAAGTTTGTTGTGAAAAAACGTCCATCTTATATTCGCACGACTTGTTTCGCTATCTTATTTCGGAGAAACAAAGTATATTAACGTTAACGAAGGTGAGAGCTTTGACTTTTAACGCTTCTCTGAAAGATCTTTTCTCGCAACGTCTAAACCGCCAGTTTCCGCTTGTCTGCGATTTTTCTTTATCGCAACGTAGACTAAAAATATCTTCCTCTTGATATGAAGTCTGAGGAGTATTTGTGTGTAATTGGATTAATCATTCTCGCATCTGTCTGATGATTAACAACAACGCCGCGTTGTGTACGTCTTTACCAGTTTTTCACAAAAGATTTTTTTTCCACTAACCAGAATCATAAAATTTACGACTCGCTATCGAGCTGCTCTTCGCATTTCCGCGCGAGTTCGTCGCTGTTACGTTCGCAAATGCATATTAAATCTTTAGACGCCACGGGTCCTTTGTTGCACCGCCTGTGAAGGCACGCCGAGCAAAAAATTTAATGGAACGTAATCGGGACGAGCGCGCTTTACGTCCTCGCCGTCGATAAATTACAGGGCTTTTAAATTTCCGCACGATGCCGCTAGACACGCGAGAATAATTACGAATTGGCGGATTACCAGCCACGAAAACGATCCGGACAAAGGGATAAATCGTGGAAATTTTCTGCCACGCGATTTTTCTGCGCAATATGATCGCACGTCGAGTGAGGACTCTTAACGTCGATGTGCAAGAGCAGCTCGCGAGACTTGGTGCATATTGCATGCTTTTCGAGGCATGCCACGTCGCTCGACCGAAATGCGAAATACGAGAGGTGCACAAAAAAAAAAAAAAAAATAGAAAAACGACACGTACTTTCGATCCAATTATCATGACCGCTAGTGTTACGTGAACTGAAAATGAAGCGTGTCGCACGATCGTGTGTATACTTTGATTGTGATGAGTAGAGAATAAAAATGCGCTCTTTTATTATAAGACGAAGACAAGTTTATACGTTCGAGTCAAGTTTCTGATTTGGTAACAACGAATAGTGGTGGAATCGACGTTCGTTTTAATCGCGAGCATAAAAAAAAAGGAAATTGCGGTGCCAGCGATGGAATTCGCCGTTTCGCCCGAAACAATTTGGCGAGGCTGGCACGCGGGAGCGAGAGACAATTAAAAAGCGACGCGCGGCTCGGTGATCCGCGCGAGGGTGTTTCACGTTTCCACCGTGTTATTCCTGCCATGCGGCGGGATTGCTATTTTACGGCGCGGATTACGGGTGGTACGTCCCTTCAATCAAGTAATGCTCGGCAACGATAGCGATCGATCCGCACGTCATCACGTGCTGCTATTCGCGGATCAACCTCCCGAAAAATCCTCTGACGATGCGGTTTTACGAACGTCGCGTCTTCTCGGGGAAAGCGACACGCGAGGATAAATTCGCGGGGTGTCCTAAGAAATTTTAGTGCACTGACACTGTTTAAAGAAAAAGTATCGAGAGGATAATTGTATATAAATCCACAGCAGATTTTTTTCTCCTTCGGAGACACACAGGGATCGAAAATTATTTCAAAAAATTGGACCTCTCCACTGAGAGAAATCGTTTGGTAGTATAGTGATCGAATGAATTTTATAGTTACTGATACCAAAAACTTTGTTACATTTAACAAAAAAACCAAAAACTTCTTGTAATTTGTTGTATACAAATAATTATTTGATTAAGACTACAAATTGTTTGGTCAAAACAACTATATATTTAGTAACTATCACTATAAAATTCATTTGATCACTAATCAATCAAACTTTGGTTGATTTTACTAAATATTTCTCCCAGTGTCGGATGCGACGCAGGTCGAGCGGCATGTTCGTGTGCGTTTTTTTTGCGTACTCTTTACCGGCATGCATCTCGGAACGATAGAGTACTTTTTCTTTTCTTTTTTTTTGTCTTAATTGCTAAACACATGTGATGACAGTGTTTCGGGTGTCTGTTGCAGTACGGCAGTCCCGGCTCGGGGTGGCGACATCTTAACGCGAAGTGGCGTTCGCCTAGGTATTATTTGTACATATATACATATACATATTACACACCACATATATTATACACATATTATGTTATATAAATATCGTACACTTCCTTCGCACATCGACCGATCTCACTGCCGCTACGTCATCGCTTTAGAGGCTTAACCCACTTATCCTGTCGTTTGCGCGACTGCCAAGAAAATTGTTGTGTCTCTGTGCGAGGAAACGCGAACGAAAGTGGGACGGCGATGGCGAGATGAGAAACTGCACGCCTATGTTACTTGACTCCCTATTCGCTGTATGTATACGACAATATATGACGACGCCTGTAGCTTCAAATTTAAGAGTTTCCGGGGACTCTCTCTCCGACCCCTAGATCCTCGGATCTGCGCCAAATTGATCGATCCTTAAGGAAAATGTGTATTGCGAGTATTCACGGATGAAAATAAAAAGGAATGCAATATAAATAACAAAGTCAAGGAGAATCGTGAGATTGTCCCTTCGAATTTTTTAAGCTGTCCCTTTGAATTACAATGCTCGGACCAACAGCTTACGCGTTCGACGATAACAGTCGACGATAATAGTTGCGCAACGCTCTCGACGATTGTTCTACTTACGACGCGATCGAGCGTCTCGCGAGATGACCGCGCGGCGCCGACTCCGGGAATGAAATTTGCATAGGATCGACGACCAGAGGGAACATTGGCCGTTGACGTGAGGGCGCCGCACTTGGCAATCGTCGAGATCGGAACGCGCAATGTACCGTCTACTGTCGCTTAATCGCATTTCTCCGTTTCTCGTTTGCTCGCCGTTACCTCGTCCCTTCGTCCCGCCGTCCCGTTTCGCATCCCCTCGCGGCGCTGTACATATTCGCCGTCCGTGTTGCACTAGTGTGTTCCTGAAGTATATATATATGTATATTTGTGCAATATACATTGTATTTCTCTCTCTCTCTCTCTCTCTTTCTGTCTTTCTCTTACGCGAGTATCGCGGTGGCTCGATTACATTGCAACGTGCGACGCACGATTCTCGAAATTGGACGGCGGGACAATTCCGGCGATGCCGTAGTTCGCGTGACGATGCCGAATTAATTGCTGTCCCGATTGGGCGCATACGCGGAAGTAGCGCGAACTTTGTTACGAAGCCTCCAATTTCTCCGGTTGTCAAACCGCCGAGGAAATAAATAATTGACGAACGTTATTATTCATATATACCTGCATGCATAAATCCCGTTGTGTCATTGGTTTCGAGATTTGCGAGATCAAATTGTATTATACGATTTGTTTTAGAGCTTTAAGTTTGACAGTAGAAGCTTTTTCTTTCTTACAAAAGACATTTCTCTCTCAAGATGACGCTGTTCCATCTTAATATTCGCGGTTCAATATTTTGACAATTAAAACTTAATCTATCATAAGGAAAAATCTGAATTGGTATAAAGGAGTTTGTCATTAAAATTAAAATTAACGTCTGAAATTTTTGTATTTAAACGTCAGGCGATTGCTTCAGTCCACAATAAATTTATCGTGAACTGAAGCGGTGGTTTCACGTATCGAAAACTGATTCCCTGTTCCTAATTCCATAGGTTTAACTCCTTGCCCCGTATTCGTTGCATCTGTGCCCTAACTCCTCCGCTCCGCGATAACGACCGAAATATCTCCCGAGCACGGTGCCCGCCCCGATGCATATTTTTCGCGAGGCGTCCAGCCCACCCCCGTCGTTTATCGGCGTGCGTGCCGATCTCGCCGCGATCGCGGTGCAATGATTAAGCGCATGCAAGCTTGTATCAAGCGTGCGGGCCGCATGTTACCTGATATAATGGCACGCTTAGGCACCGTGACTTTTTTCAAGCTTACCCCGATTAGCCGCTGTTTTGTAGTTCGGGCTACCCGGAATCGTTTTTGCCGCAGATAAACGCACAGGCTGCAATCCAGAAATCTTGCCTCCCGTCTTTTAAAGCAAGTAGTTCGATCTCGGTGTCGGACATGCGAGGGCTAATTTCGCATCGTATTAAAAATGTTCTTAACAGCGCGCTTCAGAGAATTATTAATGGACGAAACGTTATAATGAGATTGAGATGCCACGACGGATGATGTACGTCGTGTATTTTTATTCTGCACATTACATATTTGATATATTTATATATTTTATTTAGAATGTAGAAATGCATTATTGATTAACCTTTTGCTAGTATCTTTATATTTGATCTTGTATCTAATTTATATAATATGTTTGCATCCCAAGAGGCAATATAGCACAAACTGTGTATTATAGCAAAGTATAGTTAACACGGTTGCTATCTATATATTTAAAATGTTTATTAAAAATTGATAGACTATTGTATGTGTCTAATGCGTTAAGGATATGTGTTAACCAGCAGTATTACGATTAGCATATGAATTGGTTCTATTTTCATAGTAATTGACAAGTTAATGCATTGTAAAAGCATGAAGATCGTATTTTTATTGATAAACAAATCAACTAATTGATTGTGATTAAACGAAAGAAAAACAACCCCTGATGATCGGATAGTGTGACATTGTATCGCGTGAAATATAGGAAAATATATTGGAATATAAGAAATACATTGGAAATATTATTCGTCGCGAAATAAAAATATTTGTCGTGAAAATTGGAGACGGCCAGCTTTATGTTGTTATTAAAATTATAGCAGGATTACAGGATTTTTCAATTTAAATCGTCGTGTGTCGCAGGACGTTCATCATTCATTTTTCTTTCGGGAAGGTACTGAATTTTCCGGAGCATAGTTTCAAAAAACGTTAACTCCCCCCCTTCTCCCCAAAAAAATATCTATGTGTGTATAGGCATTACGAAACGCAGAGAAACGCGGGAAACACGAGAATCGACGAAAAGAGTTGGTTGTACGCAGCTCTGCCGGAAAAATAATGGAAGCTTCAATTACCGAATAGATTGCCTCGAATTTCTATCGCCGAGCGCTATTCTTCCATTTCACCTTTTCTTTCTTTTCGCTCCCTTTGTTTTTTTTTTAGTATCTGTCTGTCAATTTTACAAAACAAAGTAGCGCGCGATTCGTCATACACGCGCTCCGAGCGAATTGCGAGTTTTTCGATATGCATAGATCCAAACGCACATGAATTCGCACCTACGCATAAACGTACCGAAACCAAATAGGTACTTTTTCGTCCTCCTCGTTGGGATGTGTAAATTGCGCGGTTTAATTAGTGTCCTAGGCTTCACAGAAAATTTCAGTTTTTTTTATCGCATTTAGACGCGTAAAAATATACACAGGATGTCCCAAATACATTAATACATCTCAGATGTATAAATTATGATACGTCTATTTTTAGCTGTATAATATATTTTTTTTTATAATTACATTTAAATTGACTTTCAAAACGTTTTTGGAATAAACTTTTTCTTAATGAAGATCTCTACGTAGGCGAGAGTTGCTGAATGCGATCGTTTAAATCGTAACTCATCGATGTTTTATATTTTTACTTAACATAAGTATTTATATTAAATAAATATTAATATTTTTAATATATACACTTTCAGGTCGGTATTTATAGTCGTAAATAATTTTCAATCTTTGATTAAAAGCGTGATTGAATTACAGATTCATTCATACATTCATTCATTTTTTCTTTCAATCAAAGATTGAAAATTATTTACGACTATAAATACCGGCTTCAAAGACAAAAATATACAACAAATGAGAAATGAGTAAAATAGAGAAAAATTAAACATCTTGTTTTTTGAGTGTCAACAATTTTGCTAGTGTGCTAGCAATTTTATATTGAATTTTATATTTTTATATTTTCATTTAAAAAATATAAAATTTATTGTACAATATTTTACATTCATTGTGTGTACATTTTTACAATTATTATCGATATTTTTAATTATGAATAAAAATAATATGTCAATTGCAAAAATAAATTCAAACAAATTTTATTTCAACTCCTTGACGTTTCCATTATTGTTATTTAATGATTAAATATTTGATTCTTTTTTTGATAAATTATTAGTAAAATAAGTATTAGTTAATGATTTTTTATATTTTATATTATTTTAATTTATAAATTTGGTACTTTCAAAAACGATATTTAGAAAATCAACAAATATGATTTAGACGACTGGTTGCCTGAATCATATCTTTTGCTGCATATTGCAGGTTTATAATAAATTCATTTGTTAGTAAAAGCTTGTAATAATTGAAACATTGCAATAATAGGGTACTTGAAATATCAAACTACAATTTCCAACGTTTATTTGCGTACAAATCAATGAAATTTGGTTTGCGTACAAACTAAATCAGAAATATAATAATAAAAAATAATTTATATATAAATGGTACGTGCATTTGGCAACTCTCTCCTATAACGATAACGATTAAAAATTACTGACGGACTCGCATGGTGATGCATCGGGTTCATAGAATTTCCAATTTGGGACGGGAATACGACTTCTATCGCGCAGGCCCGAGGCTTTCGTCGGCTTTACTTATCTCGGCTACATCCCACGAGCGGATTTCTTCAGGAACGAGAGCTTGCCGAAATCGCGCGCGCATGCAACTGCAGCGGTAATGATAAAGCGGATTCAGTCGCGACTTCTCGGAAGTACAGGGAGACACGAAGACGGTGAGCGAGAGGGAGGGAAAAGCCTCGTTTTACGGTGCATTAAATTCTGACGAAGTGGTTCGTCCTATATACTGGCGCGGGGGAAAGAGCGATCCGAATTATCCTGGAACAGATAAACAGACCGCCGACGAGGCACAGGGTGAAACATCGGGGAGGGTAGAAGAGGGAAAACAGGACGGAGCGACATTTCCAAGAGGGTTGTAACTATGTTTCGCGACCGAGAGGAGGACGCGAGAAGGGCGGCACGGGCAAGAGAAACAGTAAGAAAGTATGATGGAAGTACTTAAGGATTTTCGAGGAGGGAAGATGAAATCTAGGGACGCGTCAGTCGAGCGTGAAAAGCTCGATGGCGGCTGTCCCGAGTGGGAGTTTCCTCGTCCACCTTTTTACGCGTTCCATAAAGAAGCCGTCATCGGATTGCCGAGTCGCTTGTTTTTTTTCCTGCCGATAGTTTAACAGCTCGTAATAACATCCCTCGTTCGATCGTGATTGCTGAGATTTATTTGTCGTAATTACTCCGCGATAAACAATCTTTCTTCTCAAAACGATGCTTCTGAAAGTGACGTAAGTGATTCTTTGCTTTCTTCTCCGAGAAAGAGAAAAACACGTTTAGCACAATTTCCTGAATCATCACTGCAATCACACATTATCTCTTACGCATAAATCACAGACGTAATTCGGAAAAATATCGTATCAAAGAGGATGGATAATTTTAAATCGAATTCGTGTTTGCTCTGAAAAATTCGGCGGATTGAATTTGCCTCTGGTGCCGCTCGTTTCGATTGCGAGGTTGATTAACCGGTGCAATTAATCGTATTTATCGGCGTATTTGGTCGCACGCTCGGGGGGAGGGGAGGCGAGGGGTGGCCGCGAAAAATTCACGCGGGTCCCGGGCGCTGGAAAATCGACTTGATCCGAAGCATCGTGGAGGGATCGTCCCGACAGCTGAGCTAATTAACACCGACGTATTACAGGCGCGATGCTCGGTACCGAGACGCCACGGTAATAACAAATTACACAACGATGTTCGTCCCGCACTTTCATCGCGCGGCGCGGAGAGCTCGGTTACAAGCTCCCGGGGCCGGAGCTCCCGTATCCTCTCTCGCGCTCGCGCTCGCGCACACGTACGCGCGCCGCGATAATTAATTCCCCATTAAACGCGG